>JANHGC010001109.1:81227-91282 GCA_027560395.1 Boaedon fuliginosus
TCTGCCAAGTTTGAGGTAGATTGGTGCAGAACTGAAAGTTTGTATAGAGCACATACAAACTCCCATCTGCATCCCACCACTCTTTTATAGATACAGATTTCCATTTACCACTTTCACCATAGAGAGATCTTCACTGACCTCCACTAAGAAGCTGGTATTGCACACTGTATCCTTGTACTTCTTTATCACAGTGGGGTTCCTGCCAGCTGACTTTCAGGGAGGTTGGCCCCAGGGCAGAGAACACCAAGCGAGTAGGCGTGTCCGGAACATTCAGAAGCTGCAGTCTAGAATCTGAGGCAGAGAGAAAATAGCACAATTACTGTGATCTAAAGGCAGGGAAAGAAAAGACCAAACACAATCTTACACATCAGCATGAGAATTCCAAAGAAGAACAAACAAAGAGTAAGCGCTGTTGAGAATGTAGCCAGAAGAAATGAGGGGAACAGCATGGTTGAAGAATTATTGGACGGTGAATGAAAACAACATCTTGGCTGCATTGCATGGTAACATGCAGCAGGAAAAGAAGAGATTTGGTTTTGTCAGGGAAGCAATTCTTTTGCTTGTCCCCAGGTCCTAGATCCCCAGGTTCCAGGTGGAGGCTAGATTAAACTCACCCACCCTGCCAAACTAGGGCCTAGCAGCTGATCAGAACTTCATAGACATCTTCAGAGTAAATGTAGTCCCTGGCCTTCTGGGGCTGAGGAGGACAAAATGCACCCTGGATTGTTCATTTTGCAGAACTTTTGGTACTCTCTAAGCTTGTTTGCTTGCAGTTGTTTCATTACCCGACTTGATAACATCATTAAAGTGAGTGAGTGTGGGTTTTGCTATCTTGTCCTGACAGTTTGGATAGGGGTATAATTTCCTCCTCGGTGATTCCTTGATTAAAATATCATTTTCTGACTGATTGTTTGTCTTGTGTTGATCCCTGCTGATCTGTATATGGGCTGTTGGAGAGTATGCGTTCTAGTCTTTTGTTTCCTTCCTAGGTTTTTTTATTGCATTTTTTGAATGGTGTGTAAATATGGTTTATTTCTGTAACTGTGCTGATTTATCTGAATATCCTAGGTTATGTTTGTCTCAAAGGTGCTTTTTCAAAAGGCAATTGAACTTTCCTTTTCCTTGAAGATGTTTCACATCTCCTCCAAGAAATTTAAGATTGAGAAGTTCTCGCTGTGTCCTTCCACTGCTATTTGGTATTTCTGGATGTGCTCTGCTAGTCTTCTGCTTGTCTAGCCTACAAAATTGCTTTTACAATCGTTACATTGTATGTTGTACATGACTCCTGGCTTTTCTTTTCTGTTTGTTGTGCCCTGTTATTCAGAATGGGAAGGGAACAATTAAATCTAGTCATAATGGTAGTTGTTCTGCACCCTTAAGAAGTGGAAGACAAAATTATATAGCAATTATTATCTGAACTGCAGCAATTCCTAGAGGGCGTCTATTAGGAGACATGGAATTGCTTTCCATGCAGTTCGAGCCAACCCACCAACTTTTGCTCATCTTTTTGCATCTAGGCAGAGCAGTCAAGAGGGAAAAGGCTCCTAAAGCATTTTGCTTCCTCCTTAAAAAGAATAGACTCATCTGGCCAGACAACCCCTTCCTTTTGTAGAATAAGAAGTTTCCCTCTCTTCCAAATGTTTATTTTGAATGTAAGCAAGGTGCTTTTCTTTCTATAGAAGACAAGGTAGTTTCAAAACCAGAGGAAATAGCTGCAATTATAAGATTGTAAGCTATAATAAATATAGACTATGAACCTCAGCAACCCCTTAAACTATGTAAGTATGTTTTAAAGGGAACATATTGTAATATTTGCCTGTTACAACCTGGGCAGAGGACATGGAGACACAGAAGAATTGCAGATTGTTAAGGATACTGCCTGAGCACTAACTCCTTTGAGTATGTAATATAATAACTGATGTCATTAGAACATGAAAGCTATCAAAGTGAAAGAGATGGAAGGTTAGAAGGCAGAGCAAATTAGCACATGCACACAAGCAAGTCTACAAGCAAAGCCACTTGAAGGAACTTAACATGAATAAATTAGCAGCTTAGGAGATGAGTCACTGTAGCTGGAGCAAACAGCCTTGCAAATGATTAGCCATGCTATGCCATTTGCTATACCTAAGTATTTGGAAATCCAAGAGGGCCCATCAGTCATGACTATAGAATCCCGAGCATCACTGCTGTCAGAGTAACCCATCACATTTGCCCTCCTAAAGCCCACATCCTGTGGGATCTGGGGTATCCTTCTAGTTTCTTCGTATGTGGGAGGGAAAATATTCTTGGATGGGTCTAAAGGACATGCCAAAACAGAGAGAAAGAAAGACACACCATTGAGAGTACCAGAAAAGATTGCAGCACCAACACCAGGCACAGTGACTGAAGGAATAGCCTGAGGAAGAAGGAATAATTTTTTTCCTATGTAATACTAACTGGCATGAGAGACCAGGTGAGAGACAAAGAGTTCAGCTAACTGGAATCTCCTTCTGATAGAACACTGAACATTCTCAAATCACTAACAGATTAGCGCACATTAGTCACCTACCATGTCCAGACACCGTGGTATACTCTCTTGTTAACGATGAGTTTCCGATCACCCTTCTCTCGTGGTATACATGTGGACTTAGATGATTTCGGGTTAAACTTCCACTACTGGCAGGGAAGGCAATATCCAGGCGGCCATTCATCAAATGTTCTGGAAATTATTCAATTTGCTGCAGTTAACATCTGTAACCAGTGACTATGGATATGCATCTCAGCCAAGTTAATTAATATGAGATTTGACAATAAAGATATCTTAGAAAGTCTGGGGTCACGGTCTGTGCTAAGTCATAATATGGTTTATTTTTTACTTAGTGAGCCCAAACACTACGGTTCATATATCAAGGTTCATGGCAGCATGCTGCATCAAATCAGCCAACTGTGGTTACATTAACCAATCCATGTTTAAATTAAAGAAATGGCTCAGTAAGGTATGTGAACTCTAAAGTTTCTAGTATCAAAATGTAACCGAGTGCCTCCAATATATTGATTTCAGCTGTATTATTTCCAGCCAGAAAAGTTGGTTGCAGATTAATGGAATTCAAAGCTGAAGACACCTGAAGAGCATCAGTTTGGCTTTAGCCAGCATGATCTTGCCAGCATGACCTTGGCTTTATTATTCTGCTACTTGTGTATAAAGTGGATTCTGGGGTTCCATAAGAACTAGGTTCCATAAGAATTAACATCCCTTATGTTGCATCACTTAAATCCACAATGCACAACAAAACATCAATATCAGAATTAAACAGACTGAAAGGACCAACAGGAAAAGAGCAAGGGTTGGTTAGGTCAGAAGGTGGGTTCATGAATGCTAAATGATACACTAAAGGACATGATATTCAGTAATGCTGTATTTTTCAAAAAAGAAAATGTTATTTCTACTTTAATCCACTTTAAAACAAGCAATCATTGGAAAAGACAAGATATGACTATAATTGCTAGCAATTTTAGAGCATTCATTAAGTTCCTGTAAGTCTAATATATTCAAATATCTGTCCAAATAGTTAGAGGCCCTTCATATTCAGAGGTATTATATATACTGGCACCAGATATTAATAACAAACACTCTGGTTGGTCATCTCTTTTTTCTGTTTTCGAGTTCTTCAATCAACACTGTTAACCACTATTGGAAATAATGAGCACAAGATGAAGAGACATTTTTAAATGAATTACAGAAAATGCTCAGGGGAAGGCATTAGTTCTGTCTCAACGGTTCTAAGAATGTACTGAAATTATTAACAATTGTTGGAATCATTGGTTGATTATACAATGTAATATCCCCTATTTGGCATTGTACAGATATTAAGGGCAACAGGTTCCATGGAGGAAAAGGTGTCACGTGGAGCAGCTGAAACATACCAGGATGGTGAAAGTTCACCAAGTTTAGCATGCTGAAGAGAATCATAGTTATGAGGTTGCTGTAGCAGATAACACTGTTGTCCTATGCTAACGGGAGGCAGGGACTTCCAAATAGTGCGGTGTGTGTGTGGGTTTCCTTCAGGTATAATTGATTGGGGCTCGAATGCCAGCAATGCAAAAGGCTGAAGGAAATAATGGGTCCATCTTTCTGGCCACCATTTCCTCCTCTTTTTTTTCACTTCTTCTATCAAGTATGTGATAGGAAAGGAACTCGGATGTCTGACTTGATGGTTTGCAGAGGATTTTTGAAATTAGCTTGTGAGCTACATGAAGGGCAGAAATATGCAACAATTGTCCCCAAAGAATCCTCTCTCTTTACACTTCCATTCTGTTTCATTCAATTCCATGCCTAGGATAGCCCTGACTTTGGTACTAAATAACCAATCACAAGCAGATTCCATTACAAATGCTAAACGTATCATGCTATTAACATGTCCTTGTAGCTTGTAGAGGGGTAGCTTGAATAAATTGTATTCCAGGGCCCTGGAGTAGGATGAGACATCATGGTTATTGGGAGGGAAGAAGGTGGCCATCCTTCACCTGGTTGGGGCTGGGAAGTCCCACTCCTTGGTAGGCTGCCGCTGGTTGCGTCACTGTCCACTAGCTCAGAGGGGGTACTACCCTCATGGAGGAGACCCTCTGTGTCCGAGGAAAAGCAACTGCTGTCCGAGTAACGAGGGATCAGTTCTACTGGGAGCCTCCAGGTGACGTGACGAAGGTCCAGCTCGTCCCCCAGCAGCTGCACATATTTCCGCCGAGAGCCTTTTGGAACAAGTGAAGGACTTGCGTTGGCACAATCAGAAGAGTGCAGGAAGCACCATGAGGGGTACAAAGCAGCTGGTCCATCACTTGCAAACTACCTGCAATCCTGCCTTAGTGTCTCCTAGCCACACTTTAGGGGGAAGCACAATAGTCAAGGACTCTTGTAGCCCTGAAAGGAGTCTGCTACATATGCACTGTATTTATGCTCAAATTATCAGTGGAAAGTGGAGACCTGAGCAGGATCCATAAGGCCCACTCTCTGATTCTTGCCAATTATAATAAAATTATGACATCCCATCTTTAAAAAAAAAAGTATCTAGAATTAGTAGATCATATGACCAAAGGTGACCTTCCTTTACTCTCTTCATTTAATAAATATAACACTGGATAATTAAAAAAAATCACAATTAGATATAAAATCAAATTAGCCAAGAACTAGGGTAACACTTAGTAAATGTCTGGATATCTCTGAAGCAAGACATCCAGCAACAGGGGGCAAGAGTAAGTTTCCCAAACTGCCTTATTTGCACTAAGTTCATCATTAGGCCTTAGTTGTCATCAGAAAGAGGTAGTTCTCAACTCACAACCACTGGTTTAGTGATCAAAGTTACAACAGCACTGAATTAAGTGAGTTATGACTGTATGTCACACAACTGTTGCAGCATCTCTGTGGTCACTGACTAAAATTCAGATGATTGGCAACTAACATGAATTTTTGATGGTTGCAGTGTTTTGGGGTCATACCTTTTGCAACCTTCTGAAAAGCAAAATCAAGGGGAAGCCAGATTCGCTTAACAACCATGTGGCTTAATTAACCACTGCAGTGAGTCACCTAACAATTGTGGCAAGAAAAGTCGTAACATGGGGGCAAAACTCACTGAACAATTGTCTTGCTTAGCAACAGAAATTTTGGACTCAGCTGTGGTTGTAAGTCAAGGACTACCTGTAGTGAGTGATTCCTTGATTCAATGCAGGGCCCCAAAATCTATATATACTGTATATACTATGCAGAGTCACCTGGAAAGAAGATTCCCCGAGTTAATACAGTAGGACATACTCCCAAATATGCATGTATATGAGTTCAATGTCAGAATAGAAGGGGGAAATAATTTTCAAACTTTCTGTATCATATCAATAGTTTATACAAATGGCCATACCTGTATGACAGCTGAATCATGCTGCATTTAGTTGTGGTTATGCCCAAATAAATCCATCTATGCATTACCACAACTTTAAAATTGCATTATCGTATTACCTTATCATAGAATAACATATCAGAACATCACCATGCTTGCTGAATAATTTTTTCATATTGCAAAATTACATACAAGAAGTTGACTTATGATTGCAGTTGGGACCAGAATAGGACTGTTAAGTGAAACACATCCAATTTTAATCCTTTTTGCCATGATTATTAAGTGAATCATTGCAGTTGTTAAGAGAATCACATGGTTGTCAAGCAAATCTGGCTTCCCCCGTTGACTTTGTTTTTTGAAAGCCAGTTGGGAAGGTTACAAATGGTGATATAACCCTGAAACACAAGCTAGCACCCTAAACACATGCCAGTTGCTAAGCACCAGAATTTTGATCACATGATCGTGGGGATCTGTGACAATTTTAAGTGCAAGAAATGGTTATAATAAGTCAATTTTTTAAGTCTTTTTTGTTTCTTGGCTGTATGATTAAGTCTACCTGTAAAAAGATCAGCTTCTTCAGAACACTTGACTGAATGGAAATTATTTTATCCACCCCTCTAGCAATCTGTTCAATATCAGAAAATTATAGCTGTGCCTTGTGGATGGGCCAAAGGAACAATTTCATTTCAGCTCAAGACAAAGCAGTTTTCTAACATCTGTAGTACCTGCTGGAGTGGCTTGTTCTTAAATACGTATACACTGAAAAAGAATAATTAAGGGGTAAGTGAAGTGGAGCCTTCATGGAAGATTATTTCCAAAGATGAATATAAATAAGGCTGAAGGAACAGCTAAAATGGGAAGGGATGCCCAAGGTAATGCTTGGGAGAACTATCACTCTACAGCTGATAGACAAGGTCCAGGAAGAACCAATTCTTTCAGGAGAGCCAGACATTTGGGGTGGGGTGGGGACAATAGAATCCAGGAAATGAAACAGCTAACAGGAAATTTTGCTATTTGACCTTTGAAAACTGAGATAGTTCAGCATCTTTATCTATCTTTAACACATCCTAATGTGGGAAAATATTTTAACATAATGTAAATGATTATTTTAAATAATAATTATTAGAATATTTTGTTATATATTACCATCAAGATCTTTCACTTTAAAAATACAACAATATTTCCATGATCTACATTCCTCTTGAATTATGTACATTGTACCTTGACTCAGATAAATCACAATATGGAATCCATAGATAGAAGCATTGGGTCTGTCTTTGGTCAAAAGGATCGAAAAATGTTTTGTGGCAAGGAGTAGAGCGGGGTAATTTTGAGAAGTAAGCTTTGGCCTTCGGGAAAAAAATTACTAAGAATTGGAACTACATACTGAACCAAAACCAAGTGCAAAGTACAATACGCTTGAATCTTCTTTTGAAGAAATCAATCATACGCCTAAATACAACAACTTACAAACTGATTCACATGTATTGTATACTTTGTTTATTTGATCCTCAAAAAGGCAAGAATTTTGAAACTGTGATGGACAGTATCTTTTTCTATCTACTACATTGGTCAAAATGCCTATGTTACTAGGCTACAGGGCCTCCTGGCTTAAGAACTGATTTACCATAACATAACATAAGCTCCTCACCTCTGGTGTAGATAATGGGATGTAGTTGTTACTCTTTTTGTCCTGATTTAAATTATTATTAGTTTTGGAAGGGATATTTTGGTTTTTGGATTTGTACTACCTCAACAACTGATAGCAGTTAACCATGAAATGGGAAACTAATTTTTTTAATAATGGAATAATTAATTGTGATGACCTCTAAGCTGAAACTTTCATTCTTGAAAAATAGATGGGGAAGGCATTTAACAAGTCCAGTGGTCTGAGGGTGAACTTGTGCCATGATGTTAGGGTTAGATAGAAGTATAATATGTTATTTTGCTACATTAGAGGAAAATCCATGAAGTGCAAGTACAAAAACAATTTACAGTCCTGTTTTGTTTTTCAGGGTTTGATAATCTACCAAACAGAAAACTTCCACTTCAGAAATATGTGTATGGATATTCTGAACTATGAAACCTCCACACAAAGCATTCCTCATATTTTTTTAGAGAGGCTAATAGGATCCAAGGGAAAGCACAGGTCAAGCTAGCACCCTAATTGCAATATGTACTGCCCTTTCTCTCTGCCATTTTCTCTCATATCTATACTTCATTAAAAAATAGCCACCAAACATTTTTTGCAAGCTATAATGAAGCATACTGTACCAGAGTCATCTGAGACGCTGGGATGCTTGCTACCAGCTGGTGAACGCAATACGTCTGTGCTGTACATTAGAAAGCTGTCATAGTCTTCTCTTCCTTGTGCATCAATTATTGGTACATCAGGAATGATAGGAACTGCAAAAAATGAATGGATGAATGAAAGAAAGAAAGAAAGAAAAAGAAAGAAAGAAAGAAAAGAAAAATGTGAATTGGATTTTTTTGATACATTCGAACACAATGAATCCCAACCACACTTGAAATCAAGACTCTGTTTGATCTAGTACTTTGATCTAATGTGAGACATAGTTCACTGGAGAAAACTATGTCAGCGTTGAAGGTACGTGATGTAAAAATATGCAAGTTAGGCTAACAGTACTGGAACGTGGTGGAATAGTGTGATATATTTTTGCGTATCCCATTGAAAGTATGACTATTAATCAGCAGTTTGATCCTTGTTACCAGTGGTATCACATTAAACAGAGAATATATATGCCACAAGGTATAGTTGTCTAAATGCAGACTATAATGCTGATTGCATAACACCCACACAATAGAAGCACAAACTCACAGGAATGTCTCTTAACAACACTGCATTAGTTTAAGTCCAAAACAAAAATTCTGTATAGCAGACGCTTGATCATACACATTTGAAAAGCTATGATAAAAACTCACTAGACATAGGGCGT
Source organism: Boaedon fuliginosus (assembly GCA_027560395.1). NCBI lineage: Eukaryota > Metazoa > Chordata > Lepidosauria > Squamata > Lamprophiidae > Boaedon > Boaedon fuliginosus. Next base: position 90,046 of record JANHGC010001109.1, read on the forward strand.
TTTGGCTGTGTAGCCAAGTTAATTGTAGCTTCTCTTTCTGGCCCCCATCCAGCTCCATTCTTGGCCTTCACTGTGTAACGGTAAGGCTGTGATTCCCGTAAATTTTCAATCAGAACCATCCGCTTCTTAGGGTCTTCCACCAAGACTTTCTTTACGGGGCCAATGGGTCCTGAAAATATATATATATATATGTATATACATTCGGTATATATTTGGTCACTTTTCCATTTCAATCCAGACAGCTTTCCTGTTTAAGGGAGGACTGTTTAAGGGTTCCCTGAATTAGACCTTTTACTAATGCATCAAATGGGCTCTCAATGTTGTATTGGATTGGCAGAATCAATCTAATGGCCTCTTTTCAACAAGCAAAAGGTTTTGTGTGAAGAAATAAGCACTAGGGTAAAGCAGCTAATATATCCTACCAAACTGGCTATCTGTATCTTACAGAATCGGATACCCTGAAGTACCAGCAAGAACAATGTTTTTTTCCTAACTGGACTGTGCCCAAAATCTCTCCGTAAAGCAAACATTTGAAAAGTAAATGTACAGAGAGGTGATAGCACTTAATGACAAAAGTCTGGGAACTGACAAATAGTGTGGAAACAGTTGAATTCATGAAGTGAAAGTCAAAGACAAAACACCAGGAATGTTGTAAAACATGGGTGGCATCAATCAGACTGTAGGATCCAATCTGGGTCAGTAACTGGGGCCAGAGGTTTTGTCTTCCAAGCTTTCGGACTTGTGCTGGAGCCTGTCTTCAGGGAACTCGTCTCTAGCCAGAGAGGCTAGAGAGAAGTTCCCTGAAGGTGGCCCTAGGATGAGTCTGAAAGCTCAGAGGACAAAACCTCTGGTCCCAGTAACTGACCCAGATTGGGATCCTTCAACATTAACCTGGGCCACGTATATTCCCCCTTTATTCATGCAATAAGACTATTCAATAACAAGTCTAAGCAAGAGAAACAAAGTCAAGCTTTACACACAGGCCAACCAAATGTATCCAACCTGTGGAGAGATGGGTGTGTGTATATTTATTTATTTATTTATTTATTACATTTTTATGCCATCCAACGCCCAAAGACTCTGGGTGGCTTACAACAGGGATAGCAATAGCACTCAGATTTTATACACTGCTTATCAGAACTTCACAACACTCCCCAAGTAGTTACAGAGTCAGCTTATTTCCCCCAACAATCTGGGTCCTCATTTCACCGACCTTAGAAAGGATGGAAGGCTGAGT
>JANHGC010001109.1:98810-112722 GCA_027560395.1 Boaedon fuliginosus
TTATTATTATTATTATTATTATTATTATTATTATTATTATTATTATTATTATTATTATTATTATTATTATTATTAAACTATCCTTAATTCACATAGCCAGCCAAATCCCTAAGGAGTCCCAGCAATGGAAAGATAAGTTGCATAACAAACAACATATAATACAGTAAACAAAAAAGTCTACAAAGACTAATGGAAGGCCACGCCACATCAGGTCAAATCCACTAAACTAGAACCAAACCAAGAAGGAGTCAAGATCCAAGTGTCCTCTCTAGAAGCTCTGGGTGGTTAGGGCTGGAGCCAACAGGTCCCCAGTGGGAGGTCATTTCAAAGAACCATCTCAACCAGTGAAAAGGACTACTGTTGAGTTTCAGCCCCCTTCAGTTCCCTAAAATGGGAACATTATTGAGTATTTCTCAGGCATAGCAAACTCGCCATTTTGTTTGCCTGGCTTCCATTTTACTTTTTCAAAATGGTTCAGCAATATTTCTTAACAGTATTGCTGTACCCACTTGAAAAACTGAAGCTGATGTTTGCTTTTCTAAGTGACGTTCAGGATTTCATGCTTTTTCTAGAAATAGATTTATATATTCCCTCTTTTATGCCCAGGGATACAATATGACCATGCAGTGGACAAAAGTTTTTGTGGAACAGTTATAAGAACTCTTTTTGGTTTTCACAGAGATCTTACTTTGCCTTGCTGAGCGGTGAGATCTCGTGTCCTGTATGTTATCTGGGATTTCCCCTTGTCCAATATTTCTCGAACCAAAGGGATCTTAGCCAGCTGGTCAAAGCGGCTGTATGAATAAACTGGCTCCAGGAAACTAATGATGCTGTTTGCTAAAGAGATATAAAGATAATATGTTAACAATCTTCTAATTCTGTAAAATAATGGTTTAATCTAGGCACTATTCAGACATGATTACAGTAACAAGCAGGAAAGAGGAAATATTACTTATTGCCCCCATTTCTAAACTAGAGAGCAAGATCTACACTTTAATATTAATAAAGGAGAATATTTGTAGCTCAGGTTTGAAATGAGGGGTCCTTGGTGCTTTATGAGCCTGCTTGGAAAAAATTAGGAAAATGTTCTAGGAAAAAATTGCTTGCAAACCACTTCCACCAAAGAACAACTTTTCTTCCTGCATCAATGCCTATGACAACATGCCCTATCGGTTTCAGGGACAAACCAACTGCAAACCTGGATGGAAAATAGCCCAAGAAAGTGGGTGAAAAATGATACGGCTCACGATCACAGACGCACACAAGCAAGCTCAGAGAGCACCAAGGACCCAATACTTTAATATTCCTCCAACTAGTTTCTGGATATTCTCCGTAGCCTAGGTTCAGTGGTGGTATTCAATTTTTTTTACAACCAGTTCTGTGGGCGTGGCTTGGTAGGCGTGGCAATGCTGTTGGCCAGTCAGAGGTGGTATTTGCCAGTGTCAGCCAATCAGAGGTGGTATTTGCCAGTTCTCTCTGATTCAATCAAAATGATTGCTACCGGTTCTCCAGAACCTGTCGGAATTGGCTGAATACCACCTCTGCCTAGGTTGGCAGCCAAGTTGAGAAATTTTTTTTACTGGCATCCCTAATATTAACAGATATGTGTATGGCTACCCTCTAAATGGATTTTGGTATGTTCTTCACCATTTGCATCCCTCCCTAAACGAATATGAGACTTGTAATTCCATAAGCATTTGTTGCCAGAGAAAAATGGAAAACATGTTTATCACCAGTGATACTGGAGGCAAATCTACTCTTTTCATATAGCTACAATGATGATCTATGACCTCATTTAAGGCTTGCAAGTACCTGTTTTACTCCTAGATCCACTTATGGCAGAAATCAGCTTGACATTGGGGAAGAGTTGGGAAATTTTTAAAAGATGAAATGAATGCATTAAATATTTGCAAGGCTTAGGACACTAATTCTACTTTTTAAAGTTCCCCCAATCCATTTACCCCAACCTTTGAACTTTCTTTTTCAGGGTGTACTTTGAAGTGTTTGAAGGTGCTCTAAGTGTCACAAAAGGAGTTCTTCCACTTCTTATCTATAATAAATAGATAGGATACCTGATTTTTCAGAGAACCAGAAAGATTTCTGATTGCCCATCACAACAGAAGCCTTTTTCAGAAGTTAGCTACATTTAACTATGGTAAATAAACTATAGAAGGACCAGTCAGAGGTGATCATATGACAAACATTTGTCCTTCACATTGCATGCTAACATACTACCTTGCTCTTTTATTATGGTGATGTTGACCTGGTGACGACCAATTCTCGCAGTGCCCACAGGAACATCTACAGCCTCTACTTGCAGCTGTTTTTCATCATCATCCTCTTCTCTGATGAAGAGGGGAACCCGAACATCCACCATCTCTACCCCTTCCTGAAACTCAACCATGCCCTGGGCATCTGAGTTTGGATGGAGGCAAAGGAAAGAAGAAGGATAAGTTCACAATTGGAAAGCACTCTTATAAAATGATCCCTTAAGTTCTTACTATATAGTTACTCTATCTTCCTACATAATACAGGAGAGGTCCAGATGGCAATACGTTTCTCTTCCTGAATTTGCACACCATCATTTATTCCAGTGGTGGGCAGCATTCATTTTCCTAGATGTTGCTGAACTTCAACTCATAGTATTTCTTACATCAGCTGTGCTGGCCAGGATTGTTGGGAGCTGAAGCTCAATAGCATTTGAAGGCCACAGGTTAGCACCACTTGAATTTAACTTGACGTTCCATCTGTCATTGAATATTTATTCAGGAAAGGTAAACAGAATAGGCCCATAGTGTCACGTGACTAAAAATGGCAGAGTCTTGTTTCTGGAATCACCTGTAGCTTCCAGTCGCAATTGTCAGTCTGCATTAGGCTGTACAGATAGTCCTCAACTTACAACCATTCATTTAGTGACCGTTCAAAGTTACTGTACAGTGGCACTGAAAAAACTGACTTATGATCGTTTTCACTCTTAGGATTGTTGCAGGATCCCCATGTCACTCACATGATCAAAATTTGATATGCTTGGCAACTGACTCATATTTATGACGGTTGCGGTGTCCCGTGGTCATGACGATCCCCTTTTGCAACCTTCTGACAAGCAAAGTCGACCAGGAAGCCAGATTCACTTAATATCCGTGCTACTAACTTAACAAGTGCAGTGATTCATTAACCACCATGAAAAGGTAGGTTGTAAAATGAGGCGACATTCACTTAACAACTGTCTTGCTTAGCAATGGAAATTTGGGGCTCAATTGTGGTCATAAGTTGAGAACCATCTGTACAACTGCTGACTATAGTGATAAAAACAAGAACTCTGCCATGTATGAAATAAGACACCCCCCTCCCAAAGGCTCCCAGAGGGGGTTCCCTTATAAAGAGAAAACTGGGGATGGAGAGGCATTCCATCACAGAAGGGCCCACCCCCACTCAATCCATCTGAAATGGAGCAGCTCAGATGCTAAAGCAAAAAGGAGGAGGAGAAGGAGGAGGAGGAGGAGGCCCCTACCTTGGTCAGCAATCACAGTGTAGAAACCAGGGGACACTTTTAATTCATTGAAAGCTCCTTGTGAGACATGCTTCTCTGTTGCTTTGATAATTTCGTTCCTGGCTGAACGGGGAGCTGGGAGCACCGTGTCCACAATCGTGTGGTCCTGCCTGGAAAGAAGAGGAACATCAGGCTGCCTCCCCTGCTCAGGCTTTTGTTCTGCGCCCTGCCAATCAGAGCCATACTGGCATGGCCACAGATGAGGAAACATGACAAATGAAGCCCTGATGTTATATGGGGGGGGACGACGGAAATTATGCCCAAACTTATCAGCCATCCCAACTTGAGCTGTAGCAAGAGGCATCCATTGCCCACAACTGCCTATACAAATTTATAACTGCTAATCCACAGACAATGCTGATCTAGAATACTTCTAATCTTCTACTGCTAAGGAATAAATATTGGGTGGCTCCCACTATCCCCCAAAGTGGCATCTGCAATGGACTAAAAGATTGGATAACATGCAGCACTCAAGAGGTAACAAGGGCTTATACAGTTTTTAGCTGGCCACACTTCCTGGGAGCCTATTAATGGCCATGTGTCTGTCTTCAAACATTTCAGGCTAGAATCAAATCCAAAGACTCCTGGAGGAATCTGTCAATGGAAATGTCTGTCTACAACAGCCAGAATAATCTAACTGTAGCTCTTGGCTACCTACTACAGGTAGTCCTCAGTTAACAATGGCAATTAGTACTGGAATTGTTGTCACCAAGTGACGCGGTCATAAAGTAGGAGATCACATGACCACAATGCTTAGGAATGAGAGTTCTGGCAGTCCCACCATCGTTAAGCAAGGATGTCACGTGACCATAACTCCAATTTCCTGCCAGCTTCCCCTTTGACTTTGTTTGAGGGAACCTGGCAGGGGATTTTGGAAACCGTGTTACTGCAGGGATGCTGCAGCAGTCAAAACCTCTGAGGGCTGGTCCAGACTTGTTCAGCATTTTCCTAAATTTGAACGGTCACTGAATGAATTGACATAAGTTGAGGACTACCCATATCAGCACAGGTTTCCACAGGTAGTAATGAGAAGTTCAGGATAAACAACTTGAGCAGTGGTGACGCAGTGGTTAGAATGCAGTACTGCAGGCTACTTCTGTTGACTGCCGGCTACCAGCAGTTCTGCAGTTCGATCCTCACTGGCTCGAGGTTGACTCAGCCTTCCATCCTTCTGAGGTCAGTAAAATGAGGACCCGGATTGTTGGGGGCAATAGGCTGACTCTGTAAACCGCTTATAGAAGACTTATGAGTGCTATTGCTATTGCTATCGATTCTCTGGAAAGTAAATAATGCAATGCAGAGAAAAAGACGAGGAATGATAAAGCTGAATAACAACATCCTATTTTCTGGAAGGTAGGCAAAAATTGTTGCAGTAAAGCACAGGAGTGGAAATTTATTACTAAGTCCACACCTGGAAGTTAGACTAGAAATGAATGGTTTTGTTTACCTTTTTCCAGCATTTGGCTGAATCCTGGGGAGAAAACAGATAAAATTCATAAATTTCATGGATTTAATCAAAAAGAATATCAAGAACTTTGATGACTGACAGACTAAATCAGTACCCTGTATATTGTATACAGTTATTGTTGTAGCATTAGAAAGCTGATCAGAGTGGAATTTAAATTTTACTACCTTTTCATTCTAAGAAAGAAGACAGTCTGCTCAGCCAAAAAGATATTTTCTCATTACACCAGTTCCTTGTTACTCACCAACCATCATCTATTTTTCTGTTAAAAAAATCTGTTGAATGATATTTCATTCTTTCTTCCCATGTCAGTTATGCGCTCACCTGAATTTTGTCTGCTGGAACTTTTGGAAACCTGGGATTACTCTGTACACCTCATTCAGCTGGGAAGAGCAAGAGAGGGTCATTAGTTCAGATTCTCAAGAGAACTACCCCCATCCCTAATCCCCCATCCCATTCATATTAGAGGCACCATTTAAGGATTAGGTTTAGCTGGTGACAGCACTGTTGCCTGGGGGATCCCTGTGAGGGCTCCTTTGAAGTCCCCGTCAAGGAGCTTGAACAAATGATGGGAACTCACCCCACCACAGAGCAGCACTTGGGTCTCGAACACCAGCTTGCTAACCTTCAACCCAGCATCCTAACCATGTGAGCTACCACAATCCTTAACTGACCCAATATACATCAAGCTGGTACATAAGGACTGCCCTAGCTCATCAGGTGCTCAGTCAAATATTAATATTAAAAACTTCAAGCCCTTCATCTCTTCTGCCCTTCACTTGATTTATATTCAGACATCACATCCACAACAGAAGCTGTATCAACACTCAAATCCAGGGAAAGAAATCTTGCACTGGGTTCAGTTCGTTGGTTCATATTTGACCTGACTAGTTATCATGTTCTGTGTGGATTTTGGGTCGGTCAAAATCTACCTCACCCACCTGCCAGAACTATGGTGAGGATAAAAAGAGGGGCAAGTCATACAGATATACACACACGCTTCCTCTAACAAGGGAAAAATAGAACAAATACCCCTACTTCTTACATTTTCCTCCACCTCTTTCTGCAGTTGCTCATGTTCGCGGCTATCCAATTTTACAAGATTTTGGGTGTAGGGCTGTGCCAATCTGAGAGAGAGCCCATATGGAACTGGAAATAAGAAAATAAATTCATTAGAATTGGCTGCCAGTGAAGCAAGGAGCACAACCAATTAATGCAGAGATATAAAGGGAAATAATGATATGGTTATTTTACACATACCATGTAAACAATGATTAGAATTCCGAGACACCTATAATTTTGACATAGAGTTTTGCTGGACTTCAAAAAATAGAATCTATGTCATGGTCTTACATTAGTTACATAGTGATCCCTTCTCTGCTTCCAGGTATAACAAGGTAAGAGGAATGACAGGAATTTCTCACAGATACACTTTCTATCAGTATCTTTAGATCAGAAATTCCAGAGTCACCCCCCAAATTTAACTTACATAAAACATACAGGCTTGTAGTGCAGTTGCATCTAAAAAACAATGCAATTGTACTAATAGTCATGAGAGTTCTCTGAAAAATTAACAGCATCTCAAAAAACAAGCAGGAGATCTTTTTTTAATCAGCCTTGTTACATTAAATCCTTTTCTATTCAGGCAGCTCTACTGAAAAAGGTAGCTAACAAGCTACCATTATCTTTGAAAATGTGGCTAGAGATCATGACTTGCGGTGTACTTGCGGCTTACCATATGTCCATTTGTTCAGTGACTGTTCAAAGTCATGGCAGCACTGAAAAAAGGAATGTATAACCAATCTCTGATATTCCAGCCAACACAATACCCTTGCGGCCACACAATTGTGAACTGGGTGTTCCAGTGCCCAGCTTATGATTAGGCCATTGCAGGAAACTGCAGTGATACATTGCCATGTGTGACCTTCCCTCTTGTCTTTCCACAAGCAAAGCCCCAGAAGGAAGGTTGAAAGTCACTCCAGTAAGTCGCTCCTGCTTTTTTACCTGCCCACAGTAACACCATGCCCACACACAGCTTCCACTGGTCCTTCCCGGCCCTTTCCTGGCTCCTGTGCTTTGTGCAATGTCTCTGCTGCCCTCCCCAATTCATGCATAGCTTGCAGGATTCTGGCTTCCTGCAACACACACACAGCTTGTGCCAGCCTTTGCATGCCCTCCCTTGGCCTCCTGTGACTCATGGTGCTCCTTACTTGGGATGCCCATTTTTTCCTGCTTAACAACCCATCCATCTTGGGGTTATGATGGCAACCAGAACTGCATGTGACTGCTGTCACTAAGCAATATAGATCTGTAATGTTGTACTGTTCAACCACATTGCTTAACAAGATTAATCCAGGTCTCCGTTGCCATTGTAATCAAGGACTACCTGTGTCCTATCCAGCAGTTCCTCACAAACTTTGGGAGGCTTTAGATAACTGCCTAGATATTTGAATCAGGTTTCAAGCCAGATACTGAAGGAGTAACCATCCCACTATGGCAGGGGTGTCAAACTTGATTTCATCGAGACCTGTATCAGGGTTGTGTTTAACTTCGCTGGGGGAGGGAGGGTGTGTGGCCAGGATGGACATGACCAGATTGACATTGCTTATGTCAGGGGCGCCTGTGGGGGCCCGAGTGCTCTGCCAGCAAAAATGAACTCCCAATCCCCATTTTCAGCTGAGACACGGCCCCTCTGACCTCAGTTTTTGCTGGTAGGAGGCCATCCCAACCGAAAATGGAGATTTTAAGCCTGTTTTCGCTGGCAGTGGCACTGTGGGCTGATCCTTCACCGTTTCCAGCGCGGCCCCGTGGGCCAGATCTAAGCACCCCATGGGCCGCATCCGACCCATGGGCCTTGTGTTTGACACCCCTGCACTATGGTCACCCTTGAGTTCAGAAATAAGCTATGTTCCATTTGGACCCCCTTTTCCACCTTGTGAAACGAGCACTTACTGATGTCCTTGGGATTGAGGGCAAAGGAAGAGTAGTCTTGCTTATGCACATTGTTTCTGATCTTCCAGTGGACGGTGTCTCTCCCTTTCAAATTACCGCTGCGCACCATTGGAGTGTCCAGGTGGTCTGATGCCATGAGACTCTGCCTGAGCAGATAGTGGTCCTCCTTGAAACCAACCATACGACCTTCAGAGAGGGAAAAGAAGTTAGTATTTGTACTTCAGCACCATGGATCTAACTTTACATCTTTTTCATGTGTTAAACAGATTAAATAAAATACTTTTCTCAAAGGAGAAGCACCTTACTTACATTGTAGCATGAGTTTCCCACTCGCTTTTCCCTATTTCTAATTAGTAACTGGTGCTCAGGTTGCTGGCAATAAGTTGCATTATTGTTAATTTTTAGATTGGCCATCCATGACTTGAATTCCTAATTCTATCCCTCATTATTGTGATATCATACATTACACTGTAATATTTCAGCATGGGTTCATAGCATATATACCAGAATCATTATACTATTCTAAAATACATTTCAATTCAAACACGTGAAGCTTCATGTTTCCTTACATTCTCTAAATATTCTATCTAAATACTCTATTGTTTTCTCTCTGCTATTCAGAAAGTTAAACGCATAGTTTTGATCCAGGTTCTCCCAAAAATGAAGAGTTTCAGAGAACAGTGTTTGAAAAAGTCATAATCTTCTTAAAACAGCTATTGCTTAACTGGATACAGGATGGTAGAATTTAGACAGATAATTACTGAGCTGATTTAAGTGACAGGTAGCTTGTAAGCTTCAGCTGCTAGATTTCCCCACCCCCCTCCATTTTTTCTGGTGCAGGTTTGCAGGAGGCCATCCCAGCCGAAAACAGATTGGGAGTCCATTTTGCTGGCCAACATACTAGACTTCTTTGAACATAATATAGGTACTTCTCAACTTACAATCACAATCAGGACCAGAATTTCCATTGGTAAGCAAGGTAGATGTTAAGTGAGATGAGCCCAACCTTACAACTCATTTGCCATGGTTATTAAGTGATTCGTTGCCATTGTTAAGTGAATCATATGGTCCTTAAGTGAATCCACTATCCCTCATTGACTTTGCTTGTCAGAAGCTGGCTGGGAAGGTTGCACATCCTGACCTCATATAAATAGATGCCGAAGATTGACAGGTGCCTAAATTTTGATCACATGACCATGGGATGCTACAATGATTGTAAGTGTGAATACTGGATGTAATAAGTCACTCTTTTCAGTGCTGTTGTACTTTTGAATGATTGCTAAATGCTTGGTTGTAAGTCAAGCACAGTCTATATTCCTTTCTTTCAGTCTTGATCTAAGTACACCATTCTAATGCTATTATCCCCCGTACTAGAGACCACATATAAATTCAAAAGGTGTACCTCGTGCACAACAGGGTAGCAACGCCAAACAACACCTCTAGATATCAAAAGAAAAGAAAAAAGAAAAGAAAACATGTTGAATTGTTTTAATGCAAAAATGCAAAAACAAGCTTACTGGCAGGAGAACAGACCTCTCTGCCTGTTGCCCTTGTTTAAGTGGAGGATGTCCACTTGTGAAGGAGGATGTCAGAGCAAATGCCACTTAAAGATGTCCATGAAAGGCAACAGGAGAAACATATCGACCTTGTTTACAAGGCATAAGGACTGAACTAATAAATAAGCTTAGTATGACCTTGACCCCTTTGGATCAATGATATAATTGATTATGGCAATGGATCCTACAAATAATGCCTTTTCTACATGCTTATTTCTCAGGCACCTCTCGATAGAACTAGAGGTAAAGGATCACTGGCTCTCTTTTTCCATTCATTTTCATTTGCTCCTTGGCATTGATGTTGCAATGCCATTGTTTCTTGATCTTTCCCACCGTCTGAGGGTCTCTGCTCCAACTCCACATCTCAGTGCCTCCCAATATGTTCCATTCTTAAACTCAATCATTTTAGGATAAAACAAAATATCACTGATATCGCCTCACAATCAGGAGGCTGTGAGTTCGATCCTAGGTAGAGATCCTGCTTGGGCAGGGAGTTGGACTCGATGACCTACAAAGTCCCTTCCAACTCTATTAATCTGTTAAATATTGGAGAAACGATTCTCCTGAAGTTGAAGGAAGTTAGATCTAGAACAAAAATACTTGTTATCATTTAGTCAACATAAAAATAGCTTCAACTAGAAGCCAGTTAAATGGACAAGACAGAAAACGTATTACATTGACCTCTAATTTTTACGTGATCCGAGAGAAGATTTTAAAAATCTTCAAGTTGTTAGAAAAGTGACTGAGTCACCAGTTAGATTCAAAACATGCCACCAACGCTCCCTCCCACACCTGGTTTTCCTTTGCTACTGCAGGTTAGAAAGATAAATTTTACCTTGCAACAATCACAGAATTTCCAGCATAGGAGGAGCAGCAACCCCAGGAGTAGTATCAGAAAAATGAGGAGGGGGATAAGCCAAAGAAAACCTCCCGGTGGACACTCTACATATAATGACAACAAACAAACAAAAACAAAAACTATGTTCCAAAAGAATTAAGAGACCAAAGGATGCAAGGTTTATTTATTTATTTTTATTTATTTTTATTAGATTTATACCCCGCCTCTTTTCCCTGGTCAAGGGGAACTCGAGGCAGCTAACGTTATCTTTTATTTTCCTGATTAGGGAAGAGAAGAGGAAAGAGTTACAGCAAATGCAGCAGATGCTGTAACTCAGTGGCAGAACACATGCATTGCATGTAAAAAATTCCGCATCGGCATCTCCAGATAGAGGTCGCCAATTGAAAAATTTGAGAATTCCTGCCAGTTCATAAGAATTTCTTCCTTTTCTCCATTGGCAACGGTAGAACTTCCAGATTTCAACTCCCAAAGAGCTGGATTACAATCTCACCATCAAGATAGTGCATAGTGATGGTGTGGTGCAGACAATGAGTTTTGTTGTAGTCTAAAACCTCTGGAGGGATTAATTTAGAGCATCAGAGTTTAAGCTAATTGAGTGGACTTTATTTACTTTAAACTTCAGGAGCCACCACAAATTGAGTCAGGGCAACTGGAGTTATTTTCTCTTGTTGGTTTGAGACGTTTCGCTGCCCATGTAAGGTTGGTGAAGGAATAGAGAAAGACAGTGAGAAAAGTGGCAGACTACAGGAATCACTTGTGCTTCAACCTAGTTGGCACAATTACATTCCAGTGACTCTATGCCTTCTCACCTAACCAACTTTGCTCAGACTGGAGAAGCTGCTTGGATGGGCAGCGAAGTCTTTCAAACCAACAAGAAAATATGTCCAGTTGCCATCACTCAGCTGTCAGGCAACTCTACCTGGATGACTGAGGATCTTCATTGACATCCAGGAGCCACTATTGACTGCAGAAACAAACTTGGGGTGGGAAAAAAGCATGTCTCCAAACACTCTTTAAATCAAGGGGTTTGTTTCCAGGATCAGAAGTGAACCAAGCTGCCTTTGTCATATAAAGTCCACTCCTGGTTTAGTTCAAGCTTTCCTTGTTTCAGCAACCCAATTTTTAAAAAAGTAATGTATTGTTGCTCTTGCTAAAAAATGAAGTTAGGCACTTTTGCCAATCAATTGCAAATAATTCTGAAAACTACTAGTACATCCTGATCTACCATGATGCAACCCCATTAGTGTAAACAAGAAAACGCTGACCAAAGTTTCAAAAACAAATGAAAAACTAGTTGACAGTGCTTGGTGAAATCTAAATAATAGACCTTCGAATTTATCCCACCTGCTACATCTTGGGATCCCACTCTCTTCATAGATTAATATTTACCTTTCTTCTTTTGCACAAGAACAGTATTGTTCTGTGATAGATTGGTGTCTTCTTCCCTAGTGTAGCGGTAAAGGCAATCATCATCCTCATCTTGGAAGGTACAAATTTGATCTGCACAGTAAAAAAAAAAAAGCCATCAGATGTAATATTGACAATTTATGTTGGAAATTGCTGGGATCAAAATTCTACTGTTCGCAACGGAGAAAAGGAACAAATTATTAGTTTTCCATTTGAGGTCATTCCAAACAAGCACCTTCAGGGTTTGACTGATTCAATCTGCCAACACGCTCCCCAAGATAAAGGGAAAGAAGCTATTTTGGTTTTAAAAGCCTGGACTAAAGGAGATAAACCTGAATCAACAAGAAGGAAGCAAATCCCAGGGCTTTCAATGCAGCTAATCCAAATGTGGCTAATCCAATCCACTTTATATCATTGGGATGTAATAAATTACATTAGAATATCTGCAATATGTACATTCACGGTGCAACTCTGTTCAGCATGTTTAGATGTGTCTGTGCAAAAGAAGAAAGGGGAAAGCCAGTTAATGTGGTATAGCATTTCATGGCTGTATCCTTATTCTTTGCTCAGTTCATTGGGAGCATGAAAAAGCGTGTTTACCAATAATCACTGATCATTTTCTTATAAGCAGATTATAGTATATTACAATGCTACCCAGCCATTATTGTGAATCATTAATGAAAATAATGTACATTGGTTGCCACTGTGAGATGCTATAAATCTTCCTTCAATTGCAGTTGCGATGTAATGAACATGTTGTATAACAATGGAAGTCAGTACATTCTTCAATGTTGTGTACATGAAAATAGGAACATCCCTGGATTCTCCCTACATTTCCCATCCATAATAGATTGCTTTGCTTTTAATCAATTTTTTTGCATTCTGAAAAAGTCTGTGCTCCCTGGTTTGCATGACAAATTGGTGTCTTTTAAATTTTGGGTATACTGTAAGTATTTTAGAAAGATGTAATTAAAGATACACTGCTCCCAGATTTCAAAAGAAGCTGGAAGTGTATGTAGGTTTCTTGGTGATTTACTGTCTGGTTGCATGTCTTTACATGCATGGCCATTAAAGACAGTTGCACGCATATCCAAGATATTTTACTCCCATGTTTTGGTTCTCAGAAACAAGAGCTGATGGTACAGCAACTGGAACAACTCACACAGTTTTATTAAGTTTTTCCCAAAAGGTAAAGTTAAGACAAAGCATGGACAGTACAAAAATAGATAACCAAAAACATGGAATGGCTTTTGGGAAAAGGAAAACTAGGACTACCTACTGTTTACACCAGGGATGGGCAATTAATTTTCCCAAGGGGTCACATGAGAAACTGGGACTATTATGGAGGGACAAACTAATAGAACTATGAAGATGCATAGACATACATGCACGCGCATACATTTAAAAAAAAAATAGCAATAGCCTTCAAAATAAAAGCAAGCTACATGGGATAGACAAGGACAGTCAAAGGGCCAGATGTGGCCTGGAGGCCATAAAAAGTCCAGGTCTGGCTTACATTATTCTCCCTTTCCCTCCACCCATCAAATTCAACAGTGCAATGTGGAATGTTTGGTTTGCATTTGAATATTAAACCGGGCAGTTGAAGAACTACACTACCTTGCTTTAATTCATCCACCATCTCGATCTTGAAATGGCAGTTTGAACATATCTGTCCCTTCTTCTTTCCAGTGTCCCAAACCTGACACTGGACGCAACTTCGGAATTCTTCCTCACATACTTGCTGGAAAGCCTAGACACGAGGGAGAGAGCATGAGAAGGCAGAGAAAACCTTCAGTTCTCGATTAGCGCTGAGCACCAAAGACAGTGAGGAGTGGAGAGATGGATATTTATTTATTTATTAAATTTATTTGGTGCCCATCTTGTTTTGAAGCATCTTTGGGTGACTTACAGGATTAAAAGCATTCCCTGAATATCACATAGAAAGCATCAGAAAGGACAATACATGCCCCATGAACGTAACATTCTACCATGTGAGATGCAGTTTTGTGAATTAAGCCAGTGGAGAAGAAGGGGGTGAGTGAGGAAATCTCCCATGAGGTGGTGGTGGAAATCTCCCATGAGGGGGTGGTGGTCATTATGAATGAGAACTGGGAGACAGAAGA
>JANHGC010001109.1:119843-130935 GCA_027560395.1 Boaedon fuliginosus
TAGAACGGAGGGAAGGCTGAGTCAACCTTGAGCCTGGTGGGGATCGATCTGGCAACCTGCTGAACAAATCAGCAGAGACTGCAGTGCTGCATTTAACCACTGCGCCATCAAGGCTCTTATTATGTTATTATGTTATTATGTTATTATGGTTAACTGGAGAGAAAGACAAATCACCAGTTACAATGCTGCAAAATTTTCCTCTAATTTCTTTCCCTGGATTCTAATGTAACATTTTTCTTTTAACCTTTACAGAAGTGTACAAATACAATGGCTTGTCCTTTTAAAGTGAATAACAAAAATTCATCGGGTGGACTCTGTTCACCTTCTCTTCAACCTCCTTCTAATAAGAGTTTGATTTCTGGGTAAAATCCCCCCAATTCATCTTGAGGAGCGCATAGAGCAGGGATGTCAAACTTGTGTATGCCCACCCCCATTTTAGCGAGAGGGGGGAAAGTTGCGATACGTTACGTGACGACAACGTGATAACGTGAGTTTGACACCACTGGCATAGAAGAAGAAAAGACTAGCCTAGACATATTCACAGTATACAATAGGAAAGCTGGGGTGTTCAGCCTTTTCCCTAGGGTTTATGCTTTTTCATTACCTAAGAAACTACTAGTTGCTATACAAAAAAGAAAAGACAATTACCAAATCACACTTTTGTTTTCTTTCCTACAATTAAACATAGTACAATGTAATGTAACTGTAATTAATGTACAATGTAACTAAGAAAATGAACAAAAAAAAAAAGAGAGTTAAAGATACAATTCTTCTCCTTGATATTTCAGCAGAAAAAAAACACCTAAGAACATTGTCCATAGTCTAAAGTAGGCATATCCAAAGTCTGGCCCAGGGGCCAAATGCGGCCCGTTTTCAAATTTCGAGCGGCCCGCAGCCTCTTCTTCCCACTGGCATGCGTTTTTCCCTTCACTGCAAAGTGGTTCCTGCAGCTGTCCCCTGTTCATTTGCATTTAATGTTAATGGTTCAAAGAATGTTGGCCCCCACACATTTTCACTTCACCAAATCTGGGCCCCCTTGCAAAAGGTTTGGACATCCCTGGTCTAAAGGAAGTGAATGGAAGGATATTGTTCTAAGAGACAAACTAGGCTTGAAGCTACTATCATAAATGTCTTTTTTCAATCCCAAAAACCATAAACAGAAGACTTAATCACCACAGGATGGAGGTGATAGATGCAGACCAATCTTAGATATCATAATATAATACAGTTTTGGCCTATCCATGTATATGAGGTAAAAGAAGAGTTATCTTCGAGTTACCTCTAACATGGATTATTTAGCTAGCCACTGGGTGTCTCCACTGCATTGCAAAATACAGACTGCAAAGACATTTCACTCCCAAATCCATTATATACATACATACATACATACAGAATATACATGCACACACACACACACACACACACGCATACATACATACATACATACATACATACATACATACATATTCCTCAGATATATACAAATAGTCTTTGAATTACAACCATTTATTTAGTGACAGTTCGAAGTTACAACGGCACTGAAAAAAGTGGCATGACCAGTTTTTCATAATTATGACTCTGCAGCATCCCCATAATCATGTGATCAAAATCTGGACACTTGGACACTGGTATATATTTATGATGGTTGCCGTGCCCTGTGGTCATGTGATCACAATTGTTTGCAATCTTCTGACAAGGCAAGTCAATGGGGAAGCTAGACCTACTGTTAAGTTATTAGCTTAACAAAGAAGTGATTCACTTAACAACTGTGGCAAGAAAAGTGGTAAAATGGGGCAAAACTCACTTAACAAATGTCTTGCTTAACAACAGAAAATTTGGGCTCCATTGTGGTTGTAGGTCACAGACTACCTATACCTGAAGTTAAGCATTTAGCTGCTACACTGACATGCATCTAATTCTAAACGATTAAAGTTCAGCCTGCCTTCCCCTTCCCTTCCTGAGTTTCTGCAAGCAATCTTCAATTTCCTGGCTTAAAAAATTAGCAGGGATCAGGCTACTCCTTTCTCACACAATCAATTAGTGATTTCTCAGGTGATTTTCTGGATGCCAGGAAATGTGGACAAGACTCCTTTCTACACTGTGGGGACAAATGGAAAGAACTCCCTTCTAATGAAGAATTACTACTTTTTAAAATGTTTTAATTCCAACTCTTCCTATAGGAAGCGAACTCAGCTTCTTGCCTTAGGAATAAATAGATGAGCTAGTTCCCTTGCTGGGCAAATATCCATAGGGCAGTATTAATTCCAAATATCATCACATGTTATTCTTTTATACCCCCAAGTTCCCATATTTTTCCTGCTTAATGCCATTTTTTACCTCATAGTAATCATAGGAATGGTTGGTGACAGCAAAAATAGGGATGATATTACTCCGCCCCAGCAGGCGCACAAGGGTAGGCACTGAGGGGTAATCCTGCTTGGTATCAAAGGTGTAAGTCCCTGCTTGAGTTAGGTGGCATTTTTCATCGTTCTTTCTTAGGATTCCAGCAAGGACATTGGCGCCATCAGCTTCGTAATGGAAGGCCGACTCAGTGGAGAAGACCAGGAGGTGAGTGCTGTCATTCCGCCACCCGATATTCTCCTGTGGGAATAAGGAAAGTCTAAGATGTAGAGTGGGGGTGGGCAAATCACAGCCCTGAGACTCATTTTATTTATTTATCTATTTATCTATTTGTTTGTTTGTTTGTTTGTTTACTTATTTATTTATTTATTTGATTTATATGCCACCCAAGTCCCTTAGTATCTGGGCAGCTTACAACCAGTAAAAATACAATAAAATCACAATAATAAAAGAAATAAAATCTAATAATAAGTTAGTATTTAAAACATTAAAACATATAACATACAATCAGCCAAACATATTTTTACACCCATAGGGGGGAGTCAGTGGTCCTAGGTCCGTTGGGACATCCAGGTATTAACAGCCCGGCGGAAGGCCAATAGGTTAGGGACGGTCCAGATCCCTGAGGGGACAGCTCCTGCCCTCTTGAATCACGTTTCTAAATTTAATGGGAAAAATTCCCTGCTGAGAATCAGCACAATATTTAGCTGATTCTCAGCAGGGAATAAGGGTAGCACACATAACTATTAACAACAAAGTCCCCAATTCATCAAAAATAAAAATGCCAAAGCATCCAGGTTTTATATAATCATATTATCTCCATAGAAAAAAGAAAAAATTAAAGTGTGCTTTCTCCATGTGCCAGGCAGAATCACATAACTCGAGAGTGGGAATAGCAGCCAGAAGCCCAGAAAGGCTGTTCATGATAACTTCTGAGAAATACGCTATAAACAGCTATTCCAGGAATGTTAGCAACCACTGGGTATGTCTTTCAAATGCAGCTCAGATCAAGGTTAATTGAGAAAATGAACAATGTCATAGATCTGGGAATTTCATGCTTATCTTGTCTCCTCAGCAATGAACTCGTCAGCTCCCTAAATTTACAAATGTTATCAGGCACCAGGTAGTTTGTGTTTCCCCTGACCTTCATAAGATGTTTAGCTGGTATTCAGACTATAATATCCAAACTCCAGATAGGAGCTGATAATAACAAAACTGGATAACAGAAACAATCCCTGAGAGAGATGGATGGTTCAAAAATGTGAAAAATAGGTATGTAAAATAAACAGTGTCCACAATATCTAACTCCAAAGCTCACCCATTTTCTTATCAAACTGCAAACAAAGCTGACTGTGGCTTTTTAAAGCAAAAATTTGGCCTTGATTTTTCTACTGCTCTCCCAGTTTGGTATGCAACTAAGGTAGTTTTTATCCTTTATAGAGAACCACTATATCTATGCCATCTTCCATATCCTCCTCCCTGTATACCTTGCAAACAGCTGTTTGCAATATAGCATCAAAGCCACCTTCAGGAGCATCCAAGTTCCCTGATATACGTTCCTTCAGCAATTCCTGCTTGAATTTACCAATATCATTGGTTAGACGGATGACATTCTTAAAAGAGAAAGGCGGGTCAGCATTATACCAAGGTTCCCGTAATCTGAAAGCAAAAGGACAGACAGTTTTAATTGGCAACTACTGCCAACCTGACAATCAGAAATCCTAAACAAGGATCCCTTGCAAAAACAGCTTATTGTTTACCACAATATTTAATGCAGTGAATCTGAGCAGAACAGTTTCTATTTAAGCAGTAAAAAAAAATTAAATCTCACACTGAAACAAATTCAGCGTTTTTATTTGTTCAATATACAAATACATGCTAGCCATTGTTATTTGTAAACTACCGGTAGCCTTTAAGGCTTAGCACAACCTGCCCAAAGCACCAATGAGTTATGATAATAAGCTCTGAGAAACAAACATTTCATAGTAGTAGAGGACAATGAGGCTTAACATTGCCACTGCTTGTGTATGTATCCTACTTCGGAGTCCTGAGACATTGGAGCACCAATTCATACACTGGGGTCAGTTTCTCAGAATGATGCCACTTGTTCCTGTTATTTTTGATACACATAATAATACACAACAACACATTTTTATTATAAGGTTATAACATAACATAAGACACAAATACACACATGTGTGTGCACACAGAGACTAAGATGAAGGGATCTTAATATTAATGTTCCTGTTCCTTTCCCAATTGCTAGAAAATGCCATACAATATCACAGGATTTCTTTAAAAGAGCAAACTTGGTTCTCTGTGTATTTTCACCTAAAAATGATGAAAAAAACAAAACAAAAACCAAATTACTCCAAACAAGAGTCCCTTTCTACAAACGGATGAGTCATCTTCTAGTCAAGTAGTTCTTAGAACTTGCTTGGACAAGACAGCCAAATTACTCAAACTGTCTATTCATGGGACCATTGCAATACTGTTATATGCCCCTTTGTGAGATGTTTAGAAGCATAATTTTAGGGTAGCTTTAATGAAGTTATAGTCACAGAGACTTTTATATGCTTTTTTAAAAGGATATAAAAGAAAATGTTTATTGGGGGATTCAACTGGCAAATTGATGACAGAATTAAAAACAAAGGAATTCTGACAGAGCAGAACTAACAACAGTGTGTTAGTTGATATCTGCAAGATTTGGGTATACATAGAATACTGTAAGTAAGAAAGCATGGTCTGAGAAAGAAATATGGGACTAGATGATCACGGATTAGTTAAAAGCCTTAATTTCTTTTAAATGCCATAGATCCTGAATAATTCACTTCCAAGTGACCCTAATGGATTCATCACCATTACTTACCTTGTGGGCCTCATGTCTGTCTGTGGTGCTATAACTTTGTCCACAAATTTGCCAAAACCAATGGTATAGTCATCTGTCAGCGTGCTCAAGAAATTTGCTAGCAGAATAGAAGAAAGGAAGGAAGGAAGGATGAGAATATATAGGGGTTTTAGATTAAATTTTATAATCCCACGATGGAGTTTAGTTACTATGTTGGATGAAGTGAAATCATTCACGCCTGGAACCAATTAAAATTTACAGCAATCCCGAGAAATGTTTATGACCATGCAGAGAAAGCCCCAGTGTATTACAAGGTAACCTTAATGCAATTTGAATATACATTCTTGTTTTTTGAATTTTTTATTAGTATTGTGGTAATAAAAATCAGTTTGGTAGAGTAGTTAAGGCACCAAGCTAGAAACTGGGAGATCATCATCTATAGTCCCACTTTCGGCACAAGGCCAGCTGGGTAACATTGGATAGTTACTCTCTTCAATCCTAAAAAGCAAGCCATTGCAAACTACTTAAAAATATTGCCAAGAAAACTGAAGGGACTAGCCCAGGCAGTCAATGATTTGAAGACATTATAATAAGAATAAAAATAAGGAAGTCTTGTTCATTGATATTGCTATACCAGGTAATTCTAGGATTGAGAAAAGGCAATCTTGCAAAATACTAGGACTTGAAGATAGAAGTTAATGCATATGGAGAAAGTAATATGTTGCTACTGTACTGTAATTGTGATTTGAGCTCTTGGAATAATACCAAAAGGTTTCTCTCAATATTTGGAAATTTTGAATTTATCAGACATGAACACTTTAATTTTACAAGAATAAAATACACTGCTTGGAACAGCAGATGCTACCTTAATCATTCTTAAATCCTTGGTTAGAACATGAATTATTAAATTTTCACCATTCTTTGTGAATTTAACTGTAGATTACCCAGGTTTGAATCTCTCAGTAACTTTATATCCTATATTAATTATCTTAAGATATCCAAAATGCATTCATTTTAGTCATAGAAAACAACTATGAAACTGATTTATTTTTAAATTTTTCCTATTCCTATAAAATGTTGGACTTAATACATTTGTCCTTAACCCACCAAAAGTTAAATCTATGTATAAACTATTTTATTCACTTTGATCACTCTATTTCTTTCTCCTATGGTTTCCTCCCCGCCTCCCCGCTCTGCTTTATCTTAATTTTAAGTTCTCTAAATCAGGAGTATGTTCCCTTTTTATGCTTTTGTGCTTTGCTGCTATTACATAAACAAAAACAAGAAAATGGTTTTCATATCTATCAACTTGGTTCTGATGATGTATACACACATGTGCATAGGAATACAAATATCTCTTTGAGCTTGACTATTAACAACTATGGATAAGCCCATGTAGTTATTTGGCAACAATGTGGAAGGATTTCTTATAGCTTTCCTTTTGGATGTTTTAATGGTTTCCATGGTAGTGACTACATTATTTCCTGGTTTATTATCCATCCAAATGCTAACTAGCTTTAACCTTGCATACTGTTTCAAATTACCTTGGTTGCTGTCAGGGGCAAAGAATTAAGACCATTTGTAAGAATGCAACATAGAAGATTTATTCAAACATTTACATAAGAACCTGGTCAACTAAAGTTCAAAGCTAAATTGATGCCAGATAATGGTCAATGGAATGCTGGAAGGATTGAACTTTGAGTACTTGTAGGAATGCAAGGACTCTAAACTGATGATATATTTAATACTGCCAGCCACCCAGACCTATCCTCTCTTCTACAGTTGCCTAGCAGCCCTGATCTAGCTAGGCATAGAATGTGAGGACCTCCACGATGAGAAACAACCAAGGAGAATCAACTGAAGCAGTTAACTGCTTTAACTGAAGCAGTTAAAATGGGAATAGATTTCTTAGTTGCACAGAATAGATCATGTTTGCAAGAAAAAAAGCCAGCTTTTAACTGGCACATATATAATCCACCTACTGGACTTAGATTTTGTTTCCCACTCTTCACCAGCTTCCTTGAAAAATTGCAGATAATTAACTGACTGAGAAATGTCTCAGACTGCTTTCAAAACAAGATAATTTAATCTCTCACCAAGCTCCTGGCCCATTTTTTTCAGGTTGTCCAAGTCATCAGACATGGAATATGAAAAATCCATAAGGATGTAGAGATCCACAGGAGGTTTAATGGGATCAAACACCTGCATGGGAATGTTTATGTTCTCATCCGGTCTCAGTTTGAGTGATATGTGCTGCGGAGATACTTGTGCTTTCCTCGAAAATGTATCAATTTGGAAATCCTGCCAGGAAAGACATCAGTTATAAATAAGATGGGATCCTGAAAAGACTTAGAGAAGACTATCATAGCAAATTGGTGGAATGTACTGATTCCCAAGATAATATTACAGTTCCCCTAATGGGTATACAGCAGTGGTGATATTATTTGAAATCCACCACTGGTATATAGGTAGCCATTGACTTATAGCCATTTGTTTAGTGACCGTTTGAAGTTACAGTGGCACTGAAAAAAGTGACTTATGACTGATTTTTCACTTTCATGTCCATTGCAGTATCCCCATGGTCACATGAACAAAGTTTGGGTGTTTGGCAACTGGCATGTACTTAAGATAGTTGCACTGTCCCGTGATCACATGATCACAATTTATAACCTTCCCAGCAGGCTTCTAACAAGTAAAATCACTGAGAAACCAGGTTTGCTTAAAAACTGTGGTGATTTGTTTAACAACTGTGGCAAAAAAGATGGAGCAAAACCCACTTAATAACTGCCTTGCTTAACAACAGAAATTTTTGGTTCAACTGTGCTAGTCAGTCGAGGACTACCTGTAAATAGTTGCACAAATCAGGGGTGTAAAACTGGTGGCCTGTGGGCCGGATGCGTAATGTGCAGGCCACGCCCACTCCAGCTCCGAGAATGGCAAAACCAGCCCACAACATTGCATGATGGCAATGTGATGTGGCAAGTTTGATATCCATGCATTAAATGAAGAAAACATTCTGACTAATTAGAAATTACTTCATTGAGAATAGCTACTTAGTTGATTTTTTATTGCATTGGGCTGTTCTGGGAGATTATTCAGGTATATATTAATTTTCTTACATTTACAGTATATCCATCATTCTTTCACTGTACCTCTACTTACCTTTATCTTTAATAACTCTCCAGACTTCAATTTTATGCTGTTTTGGCAGCCATAGTTCCTTAGATTATTTTCCAAATCACAGCGGGTGTGTTTGAAGTTCTGGGATGAGAATAATTAGACAGTAAATTATGCTTAGAAATTAGGCTCAAAATTAAATGGTCTTTAGGGACTCAGCCTCTGCCTCAATATTATGTTAAGCTTAGAATTAGTGACTCACTGAAAAATTCTAACTCAGCATGATGCCTGTATTGAAACATCCCAATCTTTTTTGGCCTGGTGAAGATGTTATGTTGTAGGCATCATCACAAAGTGGCTGATACTGTGGTTACCACACTAGATAACCAGGCAATCTCTGCAACCCCAAATTGACTGAATTCTCAGCTCAGCTAAAAAACCTCAGTTATTTATTTTATTTATTTATTTTATTCGATTTATATCCCTCCTCTCTTCACCCAGATGGGGAACTCGAGGCGGCAAGTTGGGTTGGGAATGCTTTTCAGTATTTAATTCTCCCCCCTCCCCTCAGTGTTTCCGGGGGGTACTAAGGAAGAAATCAAATCACCATAAAAGAATATGTGGGTTCTTTTTGGTTAATTTGTTCTTTTACTGTTTTTAATGGGTTTTTGTTGGTTCTTAAAACTGAGAAACACCTCATGAAATCCATGTTGTCAGATTGAAGGTGGAGGGATTAAATAATAAAATGAACAGACTAATGTCAAAGGATTGAATGGACAGGGATCATGGCGAAATCTCAGTGTTTGAGATCACATCGTGCTACCCTCAATAACTGTGAAAAACATTTACCTCATCTATGCAAAAAGTACAGTTGCTGCTCACTCGGATGCATTCAGTGCAGCTTTTTGCCCTAGAAGCCACACAGTGGTTAACTACAAACAAACAAAAACAGGTTAAAACATAATTGTGTCGGAATAGGCTAGTTCTAAAATGTGTTCATACCATAATTTCCTTTCAAACTCACAGCATCAATTGTTCCCATTTTTTAGAAAGTGAGCATAATTACATAAAATTATATATTAGTGCAGCTCATGATGATCATCATCATCATGGTTGAATTTCCAGATGTGAAATTCATAAAATTTCCTTGTGCCCACACTGACATTTCATACAATTGGATATGAAGCATTAGCCCTTTTCCCTTTGTATTGTTTAATCTTAAATGCTAATGCTTCACTTCTTTTTAATTTGGAGAGTATATAAGCCCCATTTAGGAGTGCCATTGATTTTATGATGCCTGTAGAGGCATGTTTCCAAATTGCAAGCAGTCTGGATTGGGAAGAATCATAATCAAGACTATAGTTTTTGAACTTACGTTTCTTCCCTTGGGCTAAGATGAAAAGCAGGGAGAACAGAAGAAGCTGGAACCACATCCTTCCCAAGAGCTTGTCCATTCTTCCTGAAATACAGTAGGCGGTGAAGTCAGCAATGGCTCAGCTCAGACTCATTTGATACTTCTTGAGCTCCTTTAACGTAGTCTTCTGTAATCTGGAAGATGTAATTCCAACATATTTGGGAGCCATCAGATTATGGAAGGGTTATAGAGAACAATCACAGGATTCTTATCACTGCTGTTTGGAGGGGATTGGAATACAAAATTCCCTGCTGCAGACCTAAGAGACCCCTGAATAACCGGAGATAGTCAGCAATATTATGTAGCTGAATTAACATAAAATTCCAGAGCAACCTTGAACTAGCAACCAGAAATTCTTGCATGGTGTGTGTGTGTGTGTGTGTGTGTGTTTGAAAAATGTAATGATTTGTGTCTATAAGTGGAGGTGGAAAATTTTAAAGCCCCAAATCTGAATTTTTGGAAATTCTACTTAACTTCTGAGATTTTGTCAGGCTTTGATTTTGAACTTTCCAACTATTTTTCATAGGCATGAAAAATTTAAAAAAAAAAAACTTGCTTGGAGGAGAGAAAGAGATAGGTGGAAAGGGAAATAGATTCCATGTTCAGTATATATCAGCCTGCATGGAGCAATATAGCATCAGTTAATACTATCTTCTGACATTCAAAGAAGGTAACTGAATCAGAACATCTGCCTAACATGGAATGAACAATGGCCAGATACCTTATAGAGAAAGGCACAGACCTCATATTCATGCATGATGAAGCATCCTCATTGGTCACATTAGTTAATTTGCAAAGAGTTTGGTCATATAGGGTTCCCTGCTCACATAGAGAACTTTCAAGTAGTTTATACTGTGTATCCCTTCTCTATTTCAAGAATGCATTTTCAGAAATAACTATGCATTACCGACGTGTGCTAAAAGTAGGTTCCATGTTCACAAAGGAGGAGATTTATGATTGGTCCTACCTCCCAGTTCTGGCTTCCTATCTTAATTAGCAGAATGGCATTATGAGCCACAGTGGTGCAGTGATTAGAGTACAGTACTGCAGGTTACTTCTGCTGACTGTTGGCTGCCTGAAATTTGGCAGTTCTAATCTCACCAGGCTCAAGGTTGACTCAGTCTTCCATCCTTCTGAGGTGGGTAAAATGAGAACCCAGATTTTTGGGGGCAATAGGCTGACTCTGTAAACAGCTTAGAGATTTTAGCCGTTTGTAGTGAATCACAGGAAGTGAAATGGCTTCTTGAAATCTCTGGTGTTGAATCGAGGATAAGGTAAATGGAGAAAATAAGTTATGATTTTATATTAGTGAATGAAATGGTATAGAATAATGTGTTTGAAAATTGATTTAA
>JANHGC010001109.1:138595-150494 GCA_027560395.1 Boaedon fuliginosus
AAGGAGAGGAGAAGAAGGAGAGAAGAAGGAGAGAAGAAGGAGAGAAGAGGAGAGGAGAGGAAGGAGTGGAGTGGAGTGGAGTAGAGTAGAGTAGAGTGGAGAGGAAGGAGTGGAGAGGAGAGGAGAGCAAAAATTTTGGGCTCAGCTGTGCTTGTAAGTCGAGGGCTCTCCGCATTTTGGAAGCGAGTTGAACTGTTTCAAGTTTCACACCCTTCCAGAATACTTAACTGTACTTCCTTGAGGTGGGTGTTTGGCCCCCAAAAGAGGAAAGGTGTCGCCTTTCTTCCATTTCTCATCTGAAATACTTCACACATCCCTGGCTTTATAAAAGGATCCAAAGGTTGTTAAGGTTCCAGCAATTTCTCCCATATGATCTCTGGCAAGATTACTAAAATCTCACGTGGTTCCGTGTTACTTCAGCAGGGGACGGGGGGTTGGGCTGTCATATGAGATAGCAGCCCCATGGACCCTTGGGCTGGAAAGGGTTGCCAACCTCTGTCTTAAACAATGAACAACTTCTATAAAAAGCTACACCAGAAAATCAGAGATCATGCATCGGCCACTCAACATTCATCTATAGCAGCAGCAATGCTTGTGGCTTGGTTTCTCTCTGAGAAAACCAGCCTATACTGAAATCTGAGCTCAGCTACATGCTATTTTGTTGTGGTTGTTTATCGTAGTCTTCTTACAAAACCCAAATTGAGTTTTTGCACAAAATGCATTCCCCCCACCTGATTTTCCCGCCGGAGAGCCAAAATCTTAAAAAGGGGGCTGCAGTGAAGGAATTGGGGCTCAGGGAGAAGCAAGCACCAATCCTGTTAAGTGTCCGGAAAAATATTTTTGGGCTATTCAGAAGCCTATAATTTCACAGTTCCATATTTCCAGAATAACACAACGTTCTGAGCTTGGGGAAGCTGCACTGGATTAACAGAAGGCAGGGCAGGCCGATTTCCAAACTAAGAATCCAGTCTCAAAGGAAGTTTGGAGATCCTCTGAGCAGCCCTGCTAAAATCCATACTCAGAAAAGATGCCCAACGTTTTTAATGAAGAAAGCCCCCCAATTCACGCTAATAATCATGCTTAAAAAAGAGCCTCGGTGGCGCAGTGGTTCAATGCAGCACTGCAGCCTCTGCTGACTTGTTCAGCGGGTTGTCAGATCGAATTGCACCAGGCTCAAGGTTGACTCAGCCTTCCCTCCTTCTCAAGGTCGGTGAAATGAGGACCCAGACTGTTGGGGGGCAATAGGCTGACTCTGTAACCGCTTGGGGAGTGTTGTGAAGCTCTGATAAGCAGTATCTAAAATCTGAGTGCTATTGCTATCCATGTTGTAAGCCGCCCAGAGTCCTTCGGGAATTGGGCGGCATAAAAATGTAATAAATAAATGAATAAATAAATAAAATAAATAATAGGATAGAAGGTTATAGCTTTAGTTTGACATGAATCTGTCCAGAATCTGGGCATGATTGGATTTTGCTGTATTGTCATTGGGCTTTGGCCCAACAGGAGCTCTCCTGATGATAATTTTTTCTCTTAAATTGAAAACATCCTGTAGCACCTTCAAGGTGAATCAAACCTGGTACATTTTGCTATTGGCATCAAAATCCTGCCCTCTGTCTCTCTCACACACACCCCTCGTTTCCATATGCGACACAAGGCCATTGGGCTTGGCAGCTATCTTTCAAACTGAATCCTTTGGTGAACTCCCCACTTCCCCAGCCTGAAAATCATCTTGCCCAAGAGACTTCAGGAACGTCTATTTTGCCAGATGGCTAAACCTCTAAATCTGGTCATGTGCAGCTGAAATCAAAACACCTCTAATCACTGGCAGACCAGAACAAGCACTAAAAGGGCGTGATCGGAGTTGGCAGTAGAGGGAGCAAATGCTATTCCAGTATACTTTTCTGCTGCCTCAAGGTTGGGCGGGCATGACTTTACCTGAGCTGTACAGTATGCCCTTAGTTCCAGATATAACCTGCAGGCCTGTGTAGAGATTTGCATCTCAGATCACTGCAAAGTCCACACCCTTCAACTTTGCTAATGATGCTGCTGACGGAGCAGCTACATGGGTAATTTTTCAGGAATATAATTTAGGTACAAAACACTAACAACTGCATGGCATGGTGCCAGTTTTTGGTCTGATGCCTATTAGTCCAGAGACAGTCGTAGAGGAATGCATTTGTGTCAGATCGCCAACTCAAATTTGGTAATAGTAAATCGTATAACCAGTACTGTAATGGAAAAAGTAATCAAATGCCATAAATTCACTGGAAGAGGAGAGCTACAATATATAAAATAGCCACTTCAGATAGTTCAAGAATGAAGTTAACCATCTAATTATAAAAGATAAAGGTAGTTAGAAAGTCAAACTGTAAACCTCCAAAAAGAAAAAAGGAAAGGAAGGAAGGAAGGAATAATTTCAGTCTAGTATCTGCCAACATTTTTAACTTGTTATTGGAAATTGCTCAGCAGTAGCATTGCCACATATCCTGACAACCAAAACAGGCGTTAATTTTTGCTTTGTATTACAACAAAGCAATGCTATCCTTGTAAATGCTGCCAGAATCTTGATATTCTTATTTAATATTCCAAAAACCTGAAAAAAAAGTGTGAATCCCTTTACTTAATCTGAAGATAATCCATCCACAATCATATTCAATCTAAGTTTTGAATTGTCTTTATTAGTCCTCCATATCCTGTATCTCCAGAATAACATCAGGAAACTTTGGCACAAGTTCTGGCTTCATTTGATACTTGTATAAACCTAGTTCGTTGTGAAGTAGCCCATCTTCAAACTCAATGCATGTAGTGTATAGTAGTTGGTAGTGCTTGATTAAGGATAAGTGGCATCCAGAGGCCATATTGTCTGATGCCTCCTCTCCTCTCTCTTCCCTTCCCCTCCCCTCCCCTCTCCCCTATCCTAGCCCAACCTATCCTCTATCATCTATCTATCAAAACTGCTAAGCCTCAATGCAAAAATATAGTACCTAAAATCCTGTATTAATATTACTAAAGGTTGATTTATTAAAAATAGAATAAATGTAAATGATTTTTTTTTGTGGGCTTTCTTTTCAGGAGGAGGGAGTCACAGCATTAGCATTCTTTAAGCTTTGGCACTGTAACCTACTCAGCCTTGGTCTAAAGCCAGCACTGATAGTAGGGAAATCACAACTTCATAGTGACCTTCCAAATATGTGCAGTTATATAGCTGGGGCTAATCAGCATGTCGTACAACTTTTGTCTCATTCGTGTGATCCTAATCCATTACTGTGATATTTTTTCCTCTCAGTACACAATTATGTGTATTTCTATCTTGCCATATGAGACCTTGAGGGAAGCGTCTTTAAAACCATAAGTGCCTTCCATACAAAGATTTGGTGCAGCTCTTTGATAAGGCACCCCATACTCTTGTGACTCCACAGCCCCCATCAGCAGACTTAGTTCTAGCTCCTCAACTCAGCACAAATCACACACTTTCTATCTGGCAAATTGTGAGGCTGGCACTCTGCAGTTCTTGGTAGTGGGCCATTTCCCCATTAGTAGGAGTTATCTCTGCCAATCCCTGCCTCTCAGCAGCTTCCTTTCTTTCTTGTTCATCTGCCATTGCCTCAGCAATGTGTTTACACCACATTTCAGTTAAAGTAAAGAGGTAGATTTGTAACTAGTGACAGCTTTTCTCCCATAAAAAAATACTGTAAAGGCATCAAAGGAAGAAAAGGAAGGATAGAGGCAGAATTATGCACTTCCCCCTCCGATGTGTTGTGAGAGTGTTAATCAGTATGTTTTGACTTTACTTCTGGGACAGGGGAATGCTGAGCAAAGGGGAAAAAAAGCTATGATTATCCTTTTATTTCCTCTCCTCTATTCAATGATGTAAGTAATTAGTCATATGTTCAGAGTGGAGGTCCCTAATTTTCAATGGGTATTTAGTTCTGGGCTAATGGCCTGAGCTGAAAAAATCCAGATGACCTTTAGATGGGAGCCAAGAGTTAGAGTTTTAGGGATCATCTTACTGGTTGGCTTGCATATTATAATCCTAATCTATTTGTATGAAAAACAATGCCAACTCTCACCTGCCCCTCCCCCCGCCCCAAAACATGCATTATTACAGGAGGGCATGCATTTAACATGATTTTTAAAACAACAACAACAACAGGGAATCTAATAAAATGGTTTGTGTGATTTTCCTTATACCTGCAATCCTGAACCTAGTTGCTATAAAGGAAAAGAATAAAATCATTTATGGTCTGCATAACACTTCCGTTTTCTATTGCAGTGATGTCACTAATCATGGTTCTGTGGCATTTGCCACCCATGGCACAGAAGCCCCATGGCAAGATAGACACAAATAAATATAACAAATAAATAAATAAATACATTTGAGCAAGACGTAAATTTGGTGGGAATTATACTCTGTTCTTTAGCACATTTCACATGACAGCCACTGAATGTGAAACCCCACCCGCAAACCAACAGCTCATCAATGAGTACCCCAAAGACAAGGTGTGCACCCAAAAGCATACAATGCCATATAAAGCCATATAAAGTAGTGAAGTAAGTCATCTACAATAAAAACCCTATACTAAATATTTCAAAAATCATTAATTGATGCGAAATAGGAGCAATTGTATAGGTATGCCTATGTAGTGAAATTTCTGTAGGTAAAGGGGGTGGTGAACCATTAGCTGTGATCCATGGCCAGCTTTTTGATACATTTAAAATGGACAGAGAAATTTACCTTGTAAGCAGTTGTTATGATCTTGATATAGGTACCATATTGTTTGATCCTAGTCTAGTAACTGCTCTATCCTTTGTAAGTGAAAGTATGTATGTATGTATGTATGTATGTATGTATGTATGTATGTATGTATGTATGTATGTATGTGAACAGATGTGATGATGATTTCTGTCTGTAAATATAAGTCAAAATATGATGCTCTGATACCATCATTCTTAACCAACTACATGTAAAATAAAAAGTATACATCGATGTGCCCAATTAAATAGCTATGGATTCATTTTTTTTCTATAATTAAGGAAACAGAACCAACATCGGGAAGACACTATAGTAGAGGACATCTTTGCATGCAGAACATCCCAAATCAAGTGCTGGAAAGTATCTTCCAAACAGCACGGATGATAGGTAGGCAACTTGTGGCCTTCTAATATTGTTGAACCACAACTTCCCATATCTGTCACCATTGGCCACTTTAACTAGGACTGTTAGGGGATGACATTCCTCAACACTTGGAGAACTGCAAGTTCCCCGAGTTTCCACCATGCGCAGACTACAGGTTCCCACCCTTGCCACATTTCCAGTTCCCAGAGCATTTTCAGCAGAAAACTACTAGTTTGGAGGCATTGTCAGAGACTAGAATAATACAAAATACAACTCAGTCTGAAAAAGATTGCCAGCCTATGGTTTAGATCAGGGGTGTCCAAACTTTTTGCAAGGAGGGCCAGATTTGGTGAGGTGAAAATGTGTGGGGGCCGACCATTCAGCCTGACATGCTTTGAACCATTAACATTAAATGCAAATGAACAGGGGACAGCTGGGAACCACTGTGCGGTGAAGGGAAAAATGCACGTTGGAGGGGAGAAGAGGCTGCAGGCCACTTGGAATTTGAAAATGGGCCACATTTGGCCACCCGGCCGGACTTTGGACATGCCTGGTTTAGATTGATCATAATCTAACCTAGGGTTGGATATCCATGCGCCATTTGTAGCCCTCTGACCACATTCTTCTGTCCCTGAGAGTTCCTAAATTCATTCATGCTGCCATGATTTGATGATAAATTGACTATTTCTGTTTGCATAATTTTTGGTTTGTTTTTAGCAATGTTAAAAGGTTTACATCAAAACCTTTTAGATTTCTAGATGTAAAATCTAGAACAGGGCTCTCCAAACTTGACAATTTTAAAACTTGTGGACTTCGAAGCCCAGAATTCCCCAGCTAGTGGAACAACCAAAAAAACCAGAACAAAGAAAAGAGGAAGAAAAGATGTAAGGAATTATGTGCCTTCTCCAATTTCTCTTCTCTTATTTGCATGCTTGTGAGAGGGATCCTTTGTTAATCTCTCCATCTTGTATATTTAAGCTTTTGTATTCTGACAGCCGTTCCAACTTGTGTGTTTCTGCAAAATGAACTCTTCAATGTGCTGTGCAAGAATCAGTCAGCACTACAACAAGGGAGTGATACAACAGCTCTTTTGTTACGCCCAGAGCCCAGAAGCTATGAAAGGACTCAGTGTCAGAACACTTTCCTTCCCTGTCTGCTCTGTTAGGCTGTTGGACAACAGTTTTGCGCACATCCCTCTTGAAATTTGTGTCCTTAAGGCCCAATTCTTACTGGCTTCATTCTTACGCACTTAAAAGTGGCATAGAGCTTATGGAATATAAGATCTCTCCATGGCCAGTGTGGTTGATACCCAGATGATTTACTTCTTGTTTCAGGGTTTGATAAAAAGAGAATACTACATTCTTCTCCCTCTGGTTATTAATTCCTGGCAATCTCAAAACTTAAACAAACAAACAAAAAAAAGGCAAGCAAGCTGTGGTATTTAAGTCAGTGATAGGCCTGAGAGATGTTACCAACTAGGAGAGTCATGTCACATTTGGGCAGCTGGATGGCATTTTCTCCTTGTTTGGGGAAGATCTTTTTAATTGTGATAAGTTTGTTTTAGGGCTTACACCTTTTTGCCGTTTGTTTCCTGCCTTCAAATGGTAGAAAATTTCAACAATGATTTTTTCGGGTGAAGAGTTCAGGAGAAAAAAACATTCAAAAGCTGCACTGTATATACTCCTAGGATTGCAGGTTGCCTGCACCTGATTTAAATAGACAATAAAACTACAGATCCAAAAACAAATGGTTTCCTTTCTCTGGGTTAAATAGAAGGTGGAAGAGTAATGTAAGCTTTTATCCACACATGTACCTATCATATTATTCACTTTTAGGGCAAGCAATAATATGCAAAGTATAGGAAAGGAATGAATAACAAATCAAATAAATTTAAATTTTGAAATAAGAGGAAAATAAAAGAAATGCAGTAATTTAGTACAGACCACTCCCATTCACTATCTCTCTCCATACCTTTCTCCTTAGAAAACAGCTCTACCAACACTGGCAGGACAAGCTATTGTATATAAATAGGAACCAAACCCAACAGTCACTAGTGCTGAGGGTATGACCTAGTTGGGTAAAGAAATGTCTGCAAGCGAACAACCAAGCTCAGAGAGCACCAAGAATGCAATAGACCACCTATTTCATAGTTGGTATCTGTTGAATAATGTTGATTTTCAGAATTTCTGACCATGGTCACTAAACTCTGAAGTCCAACATCACTCAACAGACCCTCCTATTATTCTCTACTTTTCTACCAATATTTAATCATTTTCAAATGTTTCCATCCATTTGATCCTTAATAAACATTCTACCATGGTACAAATGCATCTACCTATTCTAATTTTTGCCATCAATATATAGTTTGCAATAGTCTCTGTCAAAAACAACTACCTTGCTCTTTACTACATAAAGAATTGATCACATCCTTTCATTTAACATTTGCTGCAAATCTTTTGGGGGTTCTCAGCCAACAAGGTGCCACCGTCTGCAGACATACTGTAAAGTATATGCACTTCCGTGTCCCCAGTCATCATACCTCTAATAACGCTGAACCATAACCTTTTGTACCTATCCATCAATAAATTAAACAAACAAGGGAATATCATGCATTTGTCTTATTCCAGTGTTAAACCATTTGCTGTGTTTCCTTTATTCTCAGGCATGCTTCACTTCCATCATTTATCACTGTTAGGGACAAACAATGAAAGTAAGTTCATGAGGAGACAGGGAGTTGAATTGAATATAGTTGTTCCACATTTATCCACCAAATAACTTGCCAGAGGCTTAGCTATTTTCAGGCATTGGACAAGATACCTCCTACATATTTTGTTACTTTCTTAAAGCTTCTGCTTAAATCCAATCAAGGTCACTATCCAGCATATAGAAAGACACAGAACTATGGCACGTTCCTCTACAAAAATTCTCTTTGAGAAGAGAGAAAAAAAAAAAAGACACAAGAAGATGGTGCCACACCTCCAGCAACATTTGAAGCCATTTCAATTCTTGCATCAAAAGCTTTGCCAGATGGAAAATGTAAGGGAAAAGACCATCTTTTGAAACAGAAGGTAATAGGACAGTCACCTCAAGGGAGGAAGGACTGTACAGCGGAGGGAGGGAGGGAGAAAGAGAGAAGGAAAAAAAGGTATAATGACCTAGAGAAGATTTTGCAGCTAAAAAGAGAAAATTGAAAAAGAAGAGATAATCTACTTGAAAGGTACAAATGGAGGTTCCTGATATACATAGAGATAATATTACAAGTGGCAGAAAAACAGAAGCAGGGACAGAGGCAAAGGGAGCCTAAAGCAACCTATCATTGCACCATCTTTTTAAAAACAAAATCTGATCTTGGAACACAAAAGGAATTGTGAATTTCTATATATGCTTATAAGCACATGCTTATGCTGTGATTTCAGGACACACGTGGAGTGAGTCTGCATGAAACCATTGGCAGCACAGATCATAAATAAGCTACACTTCAGTTGTTTGTTTGACAAAAGAATGGAAATATGTATGCCGCCCAGATGGGTAGCCATATAAATTCATTCATTCATTCAATCAATCAACCAATCAATCCCCAAGGAAATTATTTCCAGGAAAAGACACTATGCAAGAATCTGTATAAATGTTCTTCTACAATTACAATGGCCTTACTGTATCAAATGATGACCCTGGATAGCATATAACTGACAGTGGGCTATGAAGCATGCAATTCTCTACCAGTAACCACGAGGAGACCAAAACAGAATATTTGAATACTGAAAGCAACATCAATCCATCAAATTATATGTATAAAAATAGAAACAACACCGACTCTTAGAAGTAACAGGAAACCAACAATGGTTAGAAACAATAACCATATAATTGATAAATATATAGGAAAGGTGGCTAATCTGATAGGTGATCTAAAAAGCAGGTAACTTTGAATAGTCTGGGTGAATATACCTGTCCTCAGTTTGTCAACTTGAAGACGGCATGGGACTACCACTGGGAAGGCCCCACTCGTGATCATTTTACTGAAAAAGAAATTTAGTAGAGGGACTACAAGTAAACTTATTCCATCCGTGCTTCTATAGCATGAATTGGGTGATATTAGGAAAAACAACCTTACACACACTTGCAATAAATCTCCTTCTCCCATTCCTTTGTGCAAAGAATACATACACAAAAAAATTATTAGATCCCAAATGTATTATTTTGAACTGTTCCAGATCGCCTATCATCAAATTCCCACTGTTACTTTTTCAGAATATTATTTCACCTAGATAACCACTTTTGATAAATTCCAAATCCCAATGAATTTGAGGCATGAATGGGCACTCCCATACCATACATGGCCAAAATAAGTGGAAGAATATATATATATCTTTTGTCTACAAAGCAATAAAAGCACAGTTCCCCCAGTCTTTCCATTTGACTATTCTTGTTTTCCTTCCTTCTAACTAATGAATAGGCTTCCATGATCAGCCTTCTCATCATAAATAAAGCCAAAAATTAAATCTTTTCTAAAAAAAATTTTTTTTTGCAGATTTTGTTATGACTGCATTTCAGCTTGATCCAATATTTAATGGACAGAGGAAAATGGTAGGACTCAAACTTGCATACCAAGCAGGTATCCATTAGAAACACGAGGCAACTCTTGTTTCCTTTGTTGCATTACTCTGTTGTCACAGATGACACATCACAGATAATATTTTAAGTGTGGCTGTTGTAAAAAAAGATGCTACATACACAGTAAAAACCAAATTGCTCTTTTCTTTATCAGGAACATCATGTTGATTTGTCTTAGTATTGCTAAAATGTAAACAAGTCAGCAATTTAGTTGGGTCTTGTCTTTCTGTGACTGGGATATTCCCTCCTTCCCAAATTACTGAAATTGATGACATTTTGACAACTTTTATATGGGGAAACTCAGGAACACTTCTCCGAAATGTGGCCTATTGCTGTGGCTTACTGTTTTTCCAATGATTTATAGAGATATAATCAATTGGCATTGTAGACAACACATTGGTAGTTTTTCCATTAGAGAAAAATTGACATCTAATACTGTAAACAAGAACAAATATTTAGAGCTAGCTGAATCCTTCCTCAGCTGAAGTCCAAAATGTCTCTCCAGCCTGAAAGCGAGCTTAGTGGTAAAGAGAAATTCACTATGCATATGTTCTTAACTTCACTTTTTAATTCTCAGGGACCCATATCATACTTGAGCTCTAGAATTGACTAGAGGTTTTGAAGCTGATCTTTAATGACTTCCTTGTATTTATTTATTTATTTATTAGATTTATACCCTGCCTTTCTTCCCCGGTCAAGGGGAACTCGAGGTGGCTATGCAGATCAACATTGTATGCAGACCAACAACATATCTGTCCACCACCCTATAATCTCACTTTTATCTGCCCTTCTTCCGGATCTGCTGCTTTACCTATTTTAAATTACTTCTCACATTCAAACAATCCATCCAATTATCTTAAATCTCATGCACATTGTTAATCTACCTCGTTTCCTCATTCTCACGCCTTTCCTAAACACATTGAAATCAGGACAAGTACTTTTTTTACAATTATACAGAATATGTGATTCTCAATTAAACAACAATCAAGTCAGAATGGGCCTTAAGAGAAATAAACATGGTACGTGAATCCGTGCCTAGAGCCATAAACATTGATAACACTTTAAAAAATACCCAATCTCTATCTTCTAGCTGCTAGGAGAGTTACTATAATCCTCCCTCTCTCTCCCCCATTCTTCTCCACTTTTAATACATTTACAAATGGCATGACTGGTTGAAATTAATTAGTTAAGGAAAACTGTTCTTCCCTATACTGCCATGCCAAGATCAGGTTTACTGTCCAATGTCTGCCTCTTATGAAGTTGTTAAAAACACAGGGATATAGTGGGAGGGAAATGCCAGACCCTTCCTCTGTTTGAGAAGAACACATTATTGTTGTTGATAGATAGCCATCTTCCCTGTAATTTCCTAATGTACCCTGAGAATGTACACAGAGAGAAAGAGAAACTGCATGGGTATGTGGGTGCAAAGGAATTATATGAATAGCCTGGTTAATTCAGATAAAAAAGGATCCCCAGCAAGAAAGCGAAAGGGTGAGGGGGGGGGAATGCTCTGTTCTGCTGCATCAAACAGGCTGATCAAGAACCTGTGCCAAGTTCCAACCGTGCAAAGAGGAGGGAACACAACTTTTACGGTCTAACTTTAAAGTAGAAAAGAACACAGGACTACCTCAGCCGTTTTGCCTGCTTGCTTACCTGTGCAAGAAGCCCTGGGTTTCCCCCCCACTTTTCTCTCTGATTAGTCATTTAGTTGTCTCTTTTAAAAAAGTAACATAAATAAACAAATAATCAAAAATAAGTTGCAGGGACGGAGAGCAAAAATGTTGTGCCACAAACCTCATTCATGCTGGGTCCATTTCAAAGTCCAAATCCTTTGCAACAATCCAAAGAATAGCTATCCACACATCAAGCCAAGAACTTCCTCCAGTGGTAAGGGATGTGTGTGTGTGCGCGTGTGTGTGCTATGTGTGTGTGTGTGTGTGTGTGTGTGTGTGTGTGTGTTGGGGGAAGAGACAGAGAGAGACTTGTTTCACTGCTGCATTGTCATTTCCAAATGTAAGGTTGGCTTATCCTGACTCCCCCTTGCTCTTCCTCTCCTCCCCCTTTCACATATTTCAGTTTTATTTCAGATGCAAAGCTGAAGGAAGGAAGGAAGGAAGGAAGGAAGGAAGGAAGGAAGGAAGGAAGGAAGGAAGGAAGGAAGGAAGGAAGGAA
>JANHGC010001109.1:152737-175613 GCA_027560395.1 Boaedon fuliginosus
CTATCTATCTATCTATCTATCTATCTATCTATCTATCTATCTATCTATCTATCTATCTATCTATCTATCTATGATTTGATTTATACCCGCCTCATTTCCCCGGTCAAGGGGAACTCGTTGCCTCCTGAAAAAAAGCCCCTTTGGGACAACCACGACCCGGATGGCTGAGAACCTCCTCAGGCTTTTAGCCAGGCTTTTCTCCACCTAGTTGCCTCGATGCAAAGTAAAGAGGGACCCGTGTTTGACAAAAGAAAGGGAACTTGGTCGAAGTCCTTTTAGATCAGCTTCCTTCTACCGGTCAGGGCTTGCGTGGGACACTCCGTTACGAAACGCAAAGGGAAAGCCGGGCTGCGAACCCCTTCAGGCAGGCTCGACGGCAGCTTTTCCCGGGCTGCCCTGATTCGGCCGGGGGTGTCTCTCCTGGGGGAAGGAGGGCTGAGGGGAGCGAAGGTGGCCTCGGTCCTTTCTCCTCCTCGCGCTGCGTCCGCCCTCCCGCCAGGCAGGCCGGGTGAGGGGGGAGGTTGGGGGCTCCTCCGGTCGCTCCGACGAGGACCCGGTCGGGGCTGGGTGGCCACATCCCTCTCAACCCCACTCGGGAGCCGCCTGCCTGCCTGCCTGCCTAGCGGGAGGGAGGACGGGCTGCCTTTGGCCGCCGCCACCGCGTCAGGAGCCCGATAACCCCAGTCGGGCTAAAGCGGCGGCGAAGGCGGGAGGGCAACAACATGTCTCCTCCCGACCGGCTCCCTGCGGAGGCGGAGGGCTCCCGGCGTGTCCTCCCCGCCGAGCAGGTAAGGGCCTCGCGGGCTCGCCGTCTCCTCAGCGCACCCTTCCCAGCCCGATCCTTCACGGGGCTCCCCGAAGGCGGCGGCGGCGGCGCCGTCTAACGAGACGCGCCGGGCGCTCCAAGCCAAACTCGCCCCGCTTGAGTCTCCTTCCCAGCTGGGGTGGAGAACGGAGCCGGGGGACCGGATCGTGGGAAGGCGGCTCGACTAAGTGGCGATGGTGGTGGTGGGGAGGAATCTGCTCTGGGGGATCTAAAGCCGGACCGATGATCTTTGGGAACCGGGACGCTGCGCCCTCCTCGCAGGTTTCGTTGGGGGGAAAAAGAAAAAAAAGCCCGGTCCGAGTCCGCCTTTTCTTCTGGAGAAAGTGGAAGCGGAATCGGGCCGCGCTTTTCTCTCCCCGAAGGGAACGGCGGGCTTTGGCAAAGCGAGCGCGAAGCGCCTGGGATCGCTTGAGAGGTTCCTCTCCCCGGTGCGCGCAACCACAACGCCGGGTGCGCAGAAACCGGGGCAGAACCGGGCGAAGCGCGGGAACCGAGCGCTGAGGTGCCCGGCGGGAGACTTCCCGCCCGATATTTATTATTTCCCCCCCTTCGACTTCGGTGAGGGGGCATTCGGGGGAACGCCGTCCGACGCCTGGGCGGTTTCGGCGGGCGTTAAAAGGCCCCTCCGGTTGTCTCCGGGCGCGCAGAGAGGAAAGGTTGCGTGCGGGGAAACTTCGCGCGAATTTCTCGGCCTTCGGCGGGTTTACCCGAACGAAGCAGCTTTTCGGAGACCTTCCAGGGGGTCGAAAACCCCAAGCAAAACGCGCACCTCAATTGTGCTGGTCGTTGCGGGAACTCAACCCCGCCTGCATCGCTTCGGGATCGGTACGTTTGGGAAGCCGACCCCTTCGATGGGTACCTGACCCAAATCATGATTAAGGCTGACCACAGCTTAACTATGGTTAGCGGGAGTGGCGCCTTGCCTCTTTTAAGTGCAACTGAGCTAATAATCAAGCCCGTTGGGTTTCTTTTTTCCTTCTTCACGCGACTGTGTTAACGTGGGGAACAGGCCACTTCCATCACCGAGGAGAAACCCGGGCAAACGGACTTCGCAGCTGTGTTCGTTTCTAAGATCTGGACTGATTCGGGGAGGTTTTATTTTCATTTCATTTTTTTTTTTTTTGCAAACCGGATTGTGGAAGCAAAAGAGTAAGCCTGCGTGGTCCTGGAGGTTGCATTCGCGCCTTTGCGACCCGGGTTTCGAGTGGTGGCTTTTGGACCCGAGAGTTTGCAAACTGGCGGGAGATGCAAGCTGGTTGCAAGAGTTTGGATTTGGGACGGGGGAGACACAGTACCGATTCGGCCTTAGCCCCCGTCTGGTTTTGGACCTGTGAGCCCAGCCCCAGCCTTCCCCCCAGGGTTTCCCGCGAAGAAGAAAGAATATGGCGAAGGAGGAGGAAAAGAAGAGAAAGAGAGAGAGAGGAAAAATGGTCCTCTTTGAGGTTGGTTGTTTGCAGGCGTTTCGTTACCAGATTAGATAACACCATCAGTGCTAATGGATGTGGGGGGGTTGTTTATACACAGTATTTACCCTGCTGTGTTGTTTGTTATTCCTTTCAGAGCTTTTTCTTGGCTTGCTGTGGTGGATTCAGTGGTAAGGCAATTTTTGACAAAGTTGTGTGGGTATCCATTTGGTTGGAAGGTGCTTATATCTGTTTCCTTATTCTGGTGTTCTGAGTTGCTGTAGTGTGCTTGTACTTGTCTGAATTGTGTTCTTAGCTACTCTTGTGAGGTTGGGTTGTTACTTTGGTATTGGAGCGCTTGGGGAGTGTGGTTTTTTTTTCAACAGTGGTTGTTTCGTCTGCTGTTGAGAATATCGAGGAAGAGAGTTTTCTTCCCATGTGAATTTTCTTTATTTGAAAACGATGATTGTTTCACAACTCTTCTCTAGTTATTCCTTCTTTATAACAACAAAGGTGCTGTCTAATATTGGGTCCATAACTTTAGACTGTGTGTGTGGGAGGGCTGTAGTTCTTAGATGTTTGTTTGTTTATTTATTTATTTATTTATTACATTTTTATGCCGCCCAATTCCCGAAGGACTCTGGGCAGCTTACAGCATGGATAGCAATAGCACTCAGATTTTATATACTGTTTATCAGAGCTTTACAACACTCCCCAGGCAGTTATAGTTGCATTACAGCCTCTGCTATGAATCCTGATAGTGCTGATCCTTGTGGGAGTTCCTCTGATTTTCTGGTACATTTGTCCATCAAACTGAACGTGGGTAGTGAGGCAACAAGGATTGATAAGATCCATGATTCGGGTATTTCCATCCTAATGTATATTTACTAGGTCTGATACAGTATGTTGTGTAGTATTGCCATGGATTCTTTTGCTAGATCTGGGACTATGGATGTATAAGTGTTATGACATTGAATGCAATCATAATTTCACCTTCTAGTTTTAGGGTTGGGTTTTTTTTAGGCATTGTAGCGGGGAGTTGATAGTATATTCACTGCCTTCTGTGAGATAGATATCCAAGCTATTTTGTACATTCTTTGGTGGTGTTGCATGTGGGAGACCCTGATATTAATACAGTTGGACAAAGAGGTATGTGTATTTTGGGCATCCGTGGACGTGCTTTAACTTTTTCTTGGATGTTCCGTTTGGTATTCCTACGTTTGCTCTTTTCCTTTGAGTTTTCCCTTCTGGATTAAATGCGGATTCACTCTCAAGGGGAGCCAAGGCAACCAGGAAAGTGCTGATATAATATGGAGTACTTACGGTAATAATTCTCACAACCCAGCACAGCCTGCTTTTGCTGCTGTGCTACACCTGAAAACAGAATTTAGTGTTCTTTAAAGACGCCTGCAAAATATGAATTAGGGTGGAAAAAAAAAAAAGACTGTGGCAGAAAATGCTGGAGAGGACAGGATAGGATGGCAGGATTCTTGCATGATCATTTCCACCCAATTGCTTATACAATCTTTGTTCAATTTAAAAAAGCATCCAGATATTTCCTAAAATACCAGAGGTTAGAAAGAAGCTATAAATTTCTACCTGGAGATCCAAAGGAGTTTGGAATCATAAGCCATTTCCTCAATCACTAATGATTCTTTGTCACTCAGTGTACCCGTTGCAATAAAAAGCCTACTATCATTACTGGCACAACATCATCCCATAATTCTTGGGCTGATGTCCAAAGCTCCTGGTAAGGATATAACCCTGGGTATAATTTGATAACGTTCATAATTTCTAGGCTGAATGGGTTCATTCAGGTTCTATTTCTGTTTTTCCATTAAGTGAACCCGAGAACTTATGAAGCTTTCCAGATGATGTCAGGTCATTTTCTCGAAACAATACAGAAATAGCTTGCTGCTTCATGACCGATATTTTTCTACTAGCCATTTTGCTCTACAGCCCTGACATTCCCAGGTAATTCTAACCAGGTTTCAATGGTTTTGTTTTTTCAAGATTGGCTTCAGGCTGCCACCTACTGGGGCTCAGGTGGGCTGTACAATCCTAGTAACTTTTAAATAAAAAGCATAAGTGCTTTGTTGTACTGACCTAACTTTTCTTCTAGTGCAGAGATAGTCCTCATCTTAACAACAGTTCATTTAGTGACCGTTCGAGGATACAACAGCACTGCAAGAAGTAACTTACGGCCATTTTCACCCTTAAGACCATTGCAGCGTCTCCATGGTCACATGATCCAAATTCAGACTTGGCAATTGACTCGTATTTATGACGACTGCAGTGTCCCAGGATTATATGATCACCTTTTGCAACCGCTCTGACAAGCGAAATCAGATTAATTTAACAGCCATTTTACTAACACAACAACTGCAGGGATTCAGTTATCTGTGGCAAGAAAGGTCATAAAACGGGGAAAACTCCCTTAACAAATGTCTCACTTAGCAACAGAAATTTTGAGCTCAGTTGTAGTCGTAAGTTGAGGACTGCCTGTATAGTGGCATATTTGTGCAGCTCTGAAGAAACAGTAGGTGTCTTTATTCGTTTGATCAGTGTGTTTCTGATGGGTAGAGAAATTGAAATATTTAACGTGTGTTTGACAGTTTTTCCACATGCCTTTGCTATTTCAAATAAACCAGGAATATTTATTGTCCTATGAAAAAAACAGAAGGTGTACAGTTTCTCAAACACAGTATGCTTCTCTAAGCATAGCAATAGAGTAAATGTAGCAGTCCAGTGAAAAACATCTAGGTCAAAATAAATAGAAAAGATACAAAAGCAAAATTATGATTGGTGTCTTCTGTAGACAGTCACCTCAAGGAGAGAACGTGAATAATATTTCCCTGAAATAGATTACAGAATTGCAAATATGAATCATTAATGGCGTGAACATTGATTTATATCTGGCAGCTTATGAATTCTGTTCAGCATAACATTTCCCATAATTATGTGATTTAATTAAGCATGTCCTTTTAAAGAAGAAGAAACGAAAGTAATTTGCTCCCTCTGACTTGCAATAAGATATGGTTAATCAGTTTGAAATAGGGCGAATGAGGAATTGTGTCTTTGTAATTCTGGAATCGTAATGATCTTGTGAAAAAGGGTAGATGCTGTTCCTTCTCGCTGTGTTCTGCAAAAACACCTGGGTTTCAAAGTTGTGTTTGGAATTGGTTCCATTGGGGAATAAAATCCTGTATTTCCTTGCTTACATAGAGGTGTGAATCTTTAAATGGCAGATTCTCAAACAGAGGTAATGTTTAGAAGAAGCCTGGCAGGAACAGAAAAGGCTACTGAATTAATGGATGAGGAAGACTGCCATTTCAGGCATTGTGAATGACAAAATTGGAGATTTCCTCACAGATGTCAGCTGACATTAAAATACCTTGGGAGCTACCAGTCTCGTGTTGTGGATGGTATCCTTTTTCCTCTCCCATTGAAATCCAAGGGAAGCCTAAAGCAGCCGGAAAGGCGATCCCCCCACCCCTCCAATCCTGAAGTTATAAATAGCTATGGCCCAGCTTATGTTAGATTCCCGGGACTCGTGGAAAGTCTGAGGAAAAAAAATACCACTGTAAAAATAAAACCCCAGGACGCTGGGGAAGAATCCAACACAGGATTGACAGTAAGTACAACGTCTTTTCCTATCATAGTGGATACCCATA
Source organism: Boaedon fuliginosus (assembly GCA_027560395.1). Taxonomy (NCBI): domain Eukaryota; kingdom Metazoa; phylum Chordata; class Lepidosauria; order Squamata; family Lamprophiidae; genus Boaedon; species Boaedon fuliginosus. The sequence continues at coordinate 158,641 of JANHGC010001109.1, forward strand.
ATGGCCAAGGTTCATACTTGTTGGTTTCCCTCAGGCCGTTGGAAGCTCCAAGTCAGTTTTGGCTTGTAGCAAAAGGTGCAGCTGCAGGATTGTCTGTCTAATTCCAGAAGGGGAATGAACGGTTTCCCTCCTTCTGTTTAACGTCTGAAAAAGGAACTGGGAGAGATATCGCCGACTTTGGCTTCTCTTGAAGGAAATGTCAAGAACCAGCTGTAAGTAAAGGGCTGTCATCAGTACAAATTTCAACAGGAACAATTAGAGGCCTGAAATTTTTTAAAAAATGTGGACTCGTGCACCATAATAACTGTACAACACCTAGAAATTTGGTAGCCGAAGCTTCTGCTTCTCTATATGTGATAAAGTTAGAACTGTTGGGTTGGAAATGAAATGAAAGTCTATTGCATGTAAAAAAAAAAGCAAACAAAACCAACTACATTTTAATGTAATCCCTCAACAATATAGCTCACTGTTTACATTTTATGCAATAGAGATTCCTTTTTAGGGCCAAATGGGGCCTGATCCTTCCAGAAAATATATGTGCAACGACATGAAATCACTTAAAGACTTTCACGAGTGATATTTTTGCATACATTTTATTAAAATGCTAATGAAAACTAAAACAAAGGAAAGAAAGGAAAAGAAAAAAGAAAGGAAATCGCAAAGGTGCAAAAAATAAAAGGTAAAAAGAAATAGAAACTTTGGATTTCTTTGCAGTAAATGTGTGATTATACTCTGTAGTTACAAAAAGCTCACTCTTTTCTATTCTCTAATATTTTCTAAGCATTAAAACCGCAAATCAAAACATTATTCTGTTTTATGAAAAAGTCTACAAGGGGTTTCCAGTCAGATATAAATTTAGATGTTGTCCTTTCATTAATAAGAAAATCACTTTAGACATCTCTGCAAGTTCCATTGTTTTTACCAACCATCATCCATTGTGGGGAGGAGTGCTGAACATTGTTAGTTTCGAGCATATAATAATAATCTGGCTACAATAATACCAAAACAAAATACCATGACTTTCCCCCCAGCTGTTTATACATTAGTCCCAAAAGAAAAGTTTCTGGTTTCAATTGTATATTAGTCTTTAAAACCATATGAATTAATACATCTGTTTGAATTCAAAAACTACTGTCTTTGGTACAGGTTCACCAAATAAAATGTCCCTTCAAGTTGTTCTATTTCCAGCACGAATTCGAAGTACCTTTATACATTCCAGAGAATTAATTTCTCTGGTGCCGTATACCAACAGTACGTTATTATATAAACAAATTATTTTAAGACAAGAACAAAATGTAAATTTAAGCCTTTCAACCACATATTTTCCCTTTGTTCCCTTTGTATATTAATCCAAAGTTCTTAGCCTATTTTATCATTTTACCATGCATTCTTTCACTTGTTCTTCTGCCTCAAATTTCAACATAAGCACATTTTAACAATAAAGAGTAATTGTGTTAAGAGCCACAAAGTTATTTTCAGACACAGCTTAGATTTCTATTTATTCCATATTCTCAAAATGGTACCTCTAACATAGTATTTTTAAAATCTATAGTATATATAACTTAGCTTTATAATACCACAAATATGCATGCCACTCAAATCTTATATGTTTTTCCCAATAGCCTAGTTTCTGTTTTTCAAGAACACCATTCCTTCATCCAAGCTATGCAACGGACAGCAAAATATGATTTTAAATTGGGTAGATTCAATCCTCTGCTTTCCTTTACATCTTCTAATGCCTCATATTTAACTTGCCTTGTGTGCAGTATACATTGATTTGATCCATTTAATAAAATTCTCTCCAAAATTCATTCTCTTCAAGAATTTAAACAAAAAGGTCCAGTTCAAATTGTCAAAGGCACTTTTTGCATCTCAGAAGATCAACACAGCTTGTTTTTCATTATGTGGTTCCAAATACTACTTTCATGAGTGATCTTAATAATTGTTGATTAATTTATACTAGTCCGTTTAGATTTTTCAATTGCTTGTCTTGTGCCTGAAGCTCGAGTCTAGGCTCCTCCTGACAGAGGGAGAATTTACAGATCCCAGATCCCATTCCACGATTACCTTTGTGGGAAGGCCCCCCTCTTAGAAGAATGAAATATTCTGAGGAATATTAAAAAAAAGGCAGGGACCAAGGTATTATATTTCCCTAAATGAAAAATGGAGAAACATGTTTTTTTAAAGGCAGGAAACAGACTCAGTTTTTTTTAATACCCCCCAGCAGATATTGGGCCAGCCTATTCAGAAACCAGTCCCAGTTTCCCTGTCCCCAAGCAGAAACTGAGGAGGCCCCCTTTTAGAAATGCAGATTTGATAATCTATTCAAGACAGGATATTTTAAAACAAAGGCAAAATGATAGGACTAGAAGCAGCCCAAAACAGCCCAAACCCCCTTCATTGCACGTCCCCCAGAGCAGTCCAAACATCAACCAAATTAGTTCAGACAAGTACCTAGGATTTGCGTTTTCCCCTATTGCCAATAGAGCCAGCTATGATCCCTACATAACCCCTACATGACTCCGTAGGAATCTGACAACAGCCAATAGAATCCATGTTCTTGCACAGGAACAGAAAGCTCAAATACAAAGCCCAAAGAAGGTATAAAAGCCACCCACTCTCAACTCCATTGTGTCAGACGCCCAGAACCACATGTGGTTCTGCTTCATCAATAAACCATCTTTCCAATCAGCCTCCATGTTTCCAGTGTCTTTCTCCCAGCTTAGAACAGAACCAGATGGATATTTCTTCCCACACCTTGTTCCACTTCAAACTTTCTCAGTTACAAACTGCCTTCAACTGTTGTGTTGGCCACATTTGGGCAGAAAAGTCCCGTGGAATTTGCTGAGTTAGTTAATGATCAATCAAGCAATAGGAAATGTATGTCAGTCAAAGGAATGGCATTACTCACAATGGTGATAAGTACTGTAGTCTAGGGCAGGGAAACCCCCTTGGACACGCCCTTGGATGAAGCTTCTCTGATTAGACAACTTTCCATTGGGGGAACTGAACTGGCCAATGCACACAAAAGCTAATAGGAAGAGGATCCAAATTCCAGGGTCAGGCATCCCCCTCCTCTTTTGTGTTGCTGTTTCAGGGCACAGCAGGGATTGGGGTGGGGGCTTCATATGAGAAGGGGGTTAATCTAAAACTATCCTGAAAAGGCCAGATTGAGATCTGTCAGCATAAGGTCCTTAGCTGTCTCCCATTTCTGCATGGTGGCTTTTGAACTCCTGAACTGTACTTTCCTTCCTTGTTCCTAAAAATAAGATGGGGTTACCCAAGTTAGCAGCGCTTATTCTCTGCCTAAATAAATTCCAAGGGCTTAACAATAGTTATTGCTTTGAAACTATCTAGTGACATATAAATTTTACGCCCCATTAAAGCCTTTAACATTTTGAGAAAAAATAAATACAATTAAAGTAATACTACATTATTATTGAAAATACTGTTTATTGTTTATTGAACTTTGTAGCACAATCCTTGAAGGCAAATTAGTTTAATTACAGATGCTTTTAATCAGGTTAGGTATCATGACAATTAAGGGTTCCACTTCTATTAATTCCTATTAATTCTTTAAATTCCACCAAAAATCCAGGACTTCCAACACTGAAGCATTGAGGAATTCTCAAAAACATTGGATTGATTTTTACAGGGAACAAAAACTCATTTTAGATTCTGAAGTATTGTGTTGTATTTATGCATTAGCGTTTATCCTGCTTTTATTACTTGTTGAGTAACTCAAGGTGGCAAATATACATAATACTCCTTCCTCCATCTAGAAAGTACCATGTAGTGGGAATTCCCTTCAAATGTTTTGTTGGACTTGAACCAAAAGGAAACTACATCTCAAAGACTGCTCACAGGAGGCTTGATATGTGGTTCCCTTGTTGGCATGAATCCAGCAACATATTTTCAAAGGAATTCCACACCACCAGGAATAAAATAGCAGATGTGAATGGATTCTAATTTCAGCACCTACAGTATTTGGACTAAAGCATCCCTGGAAACCAGTCAGTAGAAGAGCTGCTCGAGTAAAATAAAGATTCTTCTCTTCTGGCATGAGTGTGTATTAGATTAGATGGATAGGGATGATTAAAAACCTGATAATGAATATTTAAGCCATAAATATTCAGTCTGTGCCAAGATCTGATGAATATTGTCTCTTCCAGGTTTATAAAAACGCTACCCATATTCTTGACGGACTGTCAACTTCTCTGGCTATGAGGAAGGGGTCTAGAAAGATTTATCAAGCTTGTAATTTCCTGGGGAGGAGATGAGTAGGTTAAGATGAGTAGAGCCTTTGGTAGTTAGCCTATTAATTGAGGATTCAGCCCTTGGGCCATCTTTCTTCCTACCAGTATTGATTAGTAGAAGTGTGTAGATTTTAACCACACCACCTATTATTATGGATTATTTGATTCACTAGTTTTAAATCCTTCCTTTTCTCTGGGAGTGAAAGTTGGCTTACTTTGGGACGTCCCTTCAGTTTACCTGCATAATCTTGCGGGACAGACCACGGCCGAGAGACAGTGATAGGCTCAAAGTCACCCAATGAGTTTCTGTGGCTTAGTGAATTTAAATCATCATCTGGATCTTCTGAGTCCTTGGTGACACCACATTAGCTCTGCGTTGCCATGGTGAAGGGCTTTATAAAGACACATCACTCAAGCCTCCACCAGTATTTAGGTAGGATTGATTGACGGTTCTGCTGTCAGGGCAGTTTCTGTGCACAGGCCACCCTTATAAAGTAGTTGAAGTCACTTTGACGGTTCGAAGCAGGGCTGCTGCTCTAAAGATACAGTTTGCTGTCACTCTTGACATAAGAAAACTTGCAAAGATGCATCTCAACGTTATACATTTGTAAAATCAGTTCGTACAGCACTTTGTATTAAATTCATTGAATGTTTCTCTGAGCAGAAAAGGGAGGGAAGGAAGGAAGGAAAGAAGGACTGGTTTTTTACAATTACAAAGAAGATCTTAAAACTGATATGAACTTGAATTTGCAATAAAAGATTAAATGTTTATTTAAGGGTTATTATTAGTTAAGTCAAGTCTATGTCAATTCATGGCTATCCTGTGGATAATTGATTTGAATTGTATTTGGTCTTCAGCCAGGCAATTAATTGTTGCTAGACTAGCATGCATGTCATTATGGATATCACTCATATCCTAGTCATGTCCTGCATGGACGACCGTTAACAAGCTGTCTGCTCTTCAAAGAGTATTGGGAAGCTTCAGGTATTGCAAAATGCAATGGCACAAGCAGTTTTGTGTACTCCCAAGATCTGCACACATTACTTCTCTGCCTCGTGGGCTGCACTGGTTGTCAGTTGGCTTTTGGATCCAATTCAAAGTTCTGGTTATAACCTTTAAGGTGCCACAAGACATAAGACTGGGATATTCAGGGGTTTGCCTCTCCTGGGGTTACATGTACCCACCTATTCAGGTCTGAAAGGAGAGGCATGTTGCAAATTATGTTTGTCAGGGAGTTCAGTCATACAGAATCTAGAGCAGGGGTGTCAAACTTGATTTCATTGGGGGCCGCATCAGGGTTGTGTTTAACTTGGGGGGGGTCTGGGTTGGGTGTGGCCAGGATGGGTGCGGCCAGGATGGGTGCGGTCAGCTCAACATTACTCGTATCGGGGGGGGCGCCAGTGGTGGTCCAAGCGCTCTGCGTGTCCAGCTGCATGGCCTCCTGCAACCTTCTGCCAGCGAAAACTGAGCTCACGGCCCTCCCGAGCTATGTTTTCATTGGCAGAGGCACCGCGGGCCAGTCCCTAGCTATTTCCAGGGGTGACCCGCGGGATAGATCTAAGCACCCTGTGGGCTGAATCCGGCCCGTGGGCTTTGAGTTTGACACCCCAAACTAGGAGGAAGGGTTTTTTTTGCCAAGGTCCCTGCCATGTGGAACGTCTTTCCCTACAAGGTGTGCCTGGCTCAGACTATGTTGGCCTTCCAGAAGGCCCTTAAAATATGGTTCTGTCAACTGGCCTGAAATCATCCAGGTGACCTAAAACACTGTTATATTCTTACATTTTTTTCTCCACAAATCATGCACTTATATGGCACTTGAGAAAATAATAAGGAAACTCAGATTCCTTAGAATCTGAAAATAGACACCAGAAAAATAACAGAGGTGAAGTTGGAAAAGGTGAATAATGTTCTATTAGGAATAGTTTGTAAGGATGTTATATCTCTCTATAATTATACAAGAATTCTGTTTTGTAATAGACCTTCAGCAAATACAAACGGTTTGCTTTTAAATATCTTTTTCTCTTTATGCGTACGTGCCTTGAGAATAATTTTCCTTTTTTTCTTTCCAAAAATCAATGCTCATTCAATTTTCATGTCCTGCTGAGGATTTAATTTTCAGAATTGTTTTAGTGGTTTCATGTGCTGCTTTTATTAGCATTAACAATATTGGCCATTGTAAAGGTTTGTGCTCATAGGATCCAAACCTTCAGAGCTTCTCCGGGCTTGGAGAAACAGTGAAAGAATCATGAGAACTTAACAGATCTGCAGCTAGCTGGCAGCAGTTCTGTGAGAGATTTACCGGTAATAAAAATTTGTTTAGTTTAACTCATTGGATGTCCAGGCTTTTTATTATTTTGCTGAAGCCAAAACACTATATTGGGCATAGGGACCACAGCACTCCTCCCTCCCTCCCTCCCTCCCCCCCTCCCTCCCTCCCTCCCTCCCTCTCTCCATTCTTTCCTGCCTGCTTGCCTGCTTACCTGCCTGCCTGCCTGCCCCAGCAGAAAGATCTTGCTTGCTTGTATACTTGCTGTTTTTCCTGATCTTACCCGTGGTAGAACACAACCCCAGAGCCACATTCTAGCCCATCTTTCCCGGCCAAGTAATCCTCTCTGCTGTTCATTCAGGCATTCAAGAAGCCTTCAGCCCTGCCTCCAAACCAGTGCCCACCAGGGTATGAGAGGGTGCAGAAGTTTACAAAGGCTAGCACTGCTGGGGAGGGGTGATGGGGTGAAATTGGGGCACTAGGTTCATGGCTTGGCTAATAAGTCCAAACTGCTTCAGGAAGTCTGCTTGGCTTAGTTGAGGAAAGTGGTGAGGCTGCTCTGGGTGTTTCTGGTGACCAAGTCTGCATGTTGGCACAGCACTCAAGGCTTTGATCTTGTTAGGTGGTGTCTTCAGCTCTTACAAAAGCTGTTGCGGCAGAAAAGGATTCAGAGGACTGCATGCAGCCCATGGCTGCAGATTGGAGAGCTCTGGTTTTCAATAGCCTCTTCCATGCAATTCCATGCTATGATTTTAAGATCAGGGCTCCTTATAATGATTTGGCTCTACGTTAGGGAGTCAAATAGATTGGTGTCCATTTCTCTCTGTAGAAAAAGAAAGGAGGGAGAAAAGGGACTTCCTTTTTCAGAACTTGTGAATCAGAAAGGAATTTGTTGCACTGGATAGTTTCAGCACTTGATTAAGGCACTCTGCCCCACACAAAGCAAGGACACCCATTCTTACATCCCTTTTGGGTATTATTTTCATTAGCCGGCTTAACAAGGTAATTGTTTGCAAGCTGTGGAAGTAAAACTGTATGTGTACAACACAAGTAGTCCTCGACTGGCAACCACAATTGAGCCCAGAAAATGTTGTTAAGTGAGACATTTATTAAGTGAATTTTGCCCCATTTCTACCCACACATTTGTTAAGTGAATCATTGCAGTTGTTAAATTAGTAACACCACGGTTAAGTGGATTGTCGACTTTGCTTGTCAGAAGATCTCAAAAAATGATTACATGACCCAGGGACACTGCAACCCTCATAAATATGATCCAGTTGCCAAGCAACTGAATTTTGATGATGTGATCATGGAGATTTTGCCAGGGTCATAAGTGTAAAAAGCTGTCCTGTCACTTTTTTCAGTGCTGGTTTAGTGAACGGTCACTAAATGAACTGCTATAAGTCGAGGATTACCTGTATTTTTTAAAGCTTAATCAGTAGAAAACAGTTTGGGTAGGGGGAATTTAAAAAAAAGTCACACCAGCTTAACATTCGTTTGATAAATAGCAATTTTCATCTGGCTATGTTGTTTGTAGAGCTGCAGAAGGGCTGCTGCTCATAAGCCTGGTGGCCTGGATAACCAAGCAGGCAGGCATGGACAGGAACCTATCAAAGGTGGAACCATGTTTATGGAATTCTTTCCTAAGAGGTAATTTGCCTCTCTGCTTATTTTATTTAGATCCTTTAAACATTTGAAAGTTAATTTTCTTGTTCTTAACAGTTGGGTTTTTAGTTTTTATGATAAGTGGCTAAGACAAAATGAGTTGATGTCTTAATTGCTCCTGTTTTAGTGCTTTGGATTTTTTTCTAATGGTAACGTCAGTGTGATGCTAGCATAACCTATCATTTTAAGTTTCTTCCATAGTTAGCAAGGGTTGAAAGCAAAGTACCCAGTAATTCTTCAGTAAGCCAGTAGCAGATAATGCTGAGTTGCATAACCTCAAAGTGGGTAGGACACAGGTAGACAGATGGCTTGATCAGCCACATTCACATCTAATCACAGACTGCATAGTTAATGTGTCATCCAAATGTAATCATAGGCATTAGCCCTGTCAATGACCCTCCACCAAGAAGTGGTCATAGGCCCCTGCCTGAAAGGGTTTACAGTCTAGAGATGAGAACAAAGTAGGCAGCAGTCACCAGAAAAACATACATAAAAAGGGTGATTTGTAGTAGAATTTTGTATACTGTCAAATTTGATGAGGAAGATGAGTTATCGCAAAAAGACAACCCATCAAGATATACCGAAAGGCAGTTTTGTCCTCCAAGAAAATGCTTCTCACTTTCAGTCACTTTCCCTGGACTACTATTTTCCAGATAGCCTTGCTGCCTAAGGATTCTGAGAGTCATAATTATAAAATAATTGAAATGCAGTGGTCCAAAATGCTGTAAGGTTTGCTTTAGGCTGTATTCACAAAAAGACTGCTCCAATACATTTTATTTATAGTCTATTTTAGACCAGGGTCTCCATACTTGGCAATTTTAAGTCCTGTGGACTTCAACTCCCAAATATTCCCAGCCAGCATGGGATAAAGTCCACAGGTGGAGTCCTAGAGGACAATCATTTAAATATGAGGCAACAGTATGTGGTGGCAGCAGCCAAAAAAAAGTCAGTGCAATCCTAAATTGCATTAATAGAGGGATAGAATCAAGATCATCACAGTAGTAGTCCTAGTACCACTTTACAAAGCCTTAGTAAGACCACACTTGGAATATTGCATCAGGTTCTGGGCACCACAATACAAAGATGTTGAGACTGAGTGCAGAGAAGAGCAACAACAATTAGGGGGCTGGAGGCTGAAATGTAGGAAAACAGCTACAGGAATTGGGTGTATCTAATCTAAAGAAAAGAAGGGCTAGGGGTGGCAAGATTGTACTGTTCCAATATTTGAGGGGCTCCTACAAATATGAGAGGGTTAAACTATTTTCCAAAGCACCAAAAGGCAAGTTAAGAAACAATGGTTGGGAAACTGACCCAGGAGAAAAGCAACCTAGAACTAAGGAGAAATTTCCTAATGGCGAGAGCCATTAGCCAATGGAATGGCTTGCCTTCAGAAGTTGCAGGTGCTCCATCACTGAGGGCTTTCAAAAAGAGACTGGATAACCATTTGTCTGAAATGATATAGGGTCTCCTGCTTGAGCAGGGGGTTGGACCAGCTACCTGTGGAGATCCGAACCATCCCTAGTCTGCTAGCCTTCCGCAGAGCCCCTAAGACCTGGCTCTGTTGGCGGGTTTGGGATTAAATGCCCCCCGGAAGAAATGATTGTGAAAGGATGTGTGATTGTAATTTATTGTATTATATGTACTGTTTTAGATGTTTTTATTATGTTGTAAGCCACCTTGAGTTCCCCTTGACTGGGGAAGAGAGGCGGGGTATAAATCAAATTAATAAAATAAATAAATAATAAACAGAAGATCTCCAAGGTCCTTTCCAACTCTGTTATTCTATGTTCTAAGTCTTAAAGTTGCCAAGATTGGAGAACCCTGTTTTAGATCACTATAGACTATAACAAAAATGGATTGAAGCATTTCAAGAATGGTTAGGTCTGGCCCTAATACTTCTTCAGGAACTCTGAACAGCTGCAACTACATCTGAAACAAGTTATGTGAGTCAATAGAGAAGAGACCATGCCCTCTCACAAACAGAAGCACTCTAGGTGGGGAAAGGGAAGCACCCCAGGGAAAGCCTCTATGAGCTTTTCCTCTGGTTAAAAAAAACTATGCAACTTCACATTGTTCTGAATTTTGCTCTGATACAAATGGGAGTGCTATACCCACGGGTATTCATTTTTATAAGTTTCCATTGAGTTCTTTCTGAAGAAATGCAGAATCTCTCTCTCTTAGCAAAATAAATCTATTCCAGACCAACCTGTAGTTAACTTTATCCAAAGGAGTGGCAGAGGAAGGAACGTGTAAAAGCTTTTGAAACATTTGCAAGGTTGGACGCTGAAGGATGACCAGGGCAATCAGTGCATAACAACAAGTTCAGGGATGAGGAGGTCCTCCCTCAGTATCCTTTTGATTTAATCTCCAAGAACGTTATATTGATGTCGGTGGAGACAAGAAAATAGGGGAAAACTTGCAGAGTTGTGGAAAATCTCCATTTTTTTCATTAACCTTGACAGAAAAAGGATGGTAGTTATTGCAGCGGAGGCTATATGTACTTACCCTCATAAAAACACGGACAGTTCATCCTGAATTGCTGAGGTAGCTTAAATAGTTTTTTTTAAAAAAAAAAAATATGCTGGGGTTTAACCAAGTTCCAGCATGTATCATTCCAGTCAGGAGAGGCATTTTTCTTCTCCAGTGGCGGTAATATATAAGGCACACATTATTTCAATGTTTCTTTTTGATACTTAAAATTTCAATGTATTTCAATAAGGGGTCCATCTTTTCTTTTCTTGACACACCATTCATTATTCTCGACACTTTTATGCCCTTCCTCTTCTCCCTCATTACAGGCTGCCAGGGAAAGGATAAATAGATTTGCTATTAGTCTGAGCTAATTGTGTGCAAGCTTATGGAGCAAGGAGATAAATCCTCACAGAAAAAGTTAAAAAAAAAACCCAAAACCCAGGGATGGTGAAAGAATTAAAATTTGAAAATGGGGCTAACTAAGGTAATGCTAAATTTAAACAGTAACGTAGGCAACCTCAGATTAAAGCCTATTCGGGCATAATTCCTGGAAAGCAAGAACTTGTAGCGTTTTTGAGCCTACAGAATTTTTGCCTGAGCACACCATGACCAAAAGCATTTATCAATATAAGCATTCATCAATATACTACTAAAATTCTTGTATCTGTAATCTTTAACTGGGTGAAATGGTGCATCATACAGCAAAACATTTTCAACCAAGGTGCCTCAAATGAACTGACTTGCAGAATGCATCCACAATCATGAGACCATGGAACTGAAATTTGGCAAATTTTACAAAATGTTTTATGACTTAAAAAAATGATCACAAAGCATGTTATAGAATAAGACAAAATGTCATAAAACATTTCCTGTGGTCAAGTGCTAAGGTCTGATTGCGCTGTACAGTTCAACATGGGCTACTTTCAAGATAGATATATCTCTGAATATTTCCCTGAATTTTTAATTCCCAGTACATTGGGAATCTGCCATTGTTGAAGGCATTGAGGAATGTTGTGAGGAATCTGGTATCTCTGAACAATGATCCAACTACTTACGTTGTCCACTATTGTATAAATGGAAATAGGATTTTTTTTTAAAAAAGTCAATTTAACAGATAGGATTTCCTCTTTCTCTTTAAATGTAAACCCCAGGATCATCCACCATAAATAAGGGAAAAGAAATGGAACCTTGTGCAAATATACTGTTTCAAGATACGAGGGCCTTTAATGTCAAATGTTCTAGAAGGGAATTAGAAAAGGATTATGCTAAAAACAGCTATTTGTTGTAATGTCAAGGATGCACTCACTAACTTCTACTAATTATTACTACAAGCTAATAATACAGGTAGTCCTCACCTTGCGACCACAGTTGAGGTTTAGTGAAAAATTTGTTGTGAATTTGTCTCATTTTACGACTTTTCTTGCCACATTTGTGAAGCAGTTGTTGAATTAGTAACATGGTTGTTAAGTGAATTTGGGTTCTCCATTGACTTTGCTTGTTAGGTCATGTCTCCTGAACACTGCAACCATTATAAATATTAATTAGTTGTCAATCATCTGAATGTAAATCACATGATCATTGGGATGCTGAAATGGTCGTAAATGTGAAAAATGGCCATAAGTCACTATTTTCAGTGCTGTTGTAACTTTGAACAGTCACTAAACGAACTGTTGTAAGTCGAGGACTATCTGTAGTTGCCAAGGAATCTGGGCTGAAAGGTAATATCCATGTGCAACTTGCATGAAGGATTTCAAGGAGACCCAAACGGTTGAAGAAAAATGTAAGTATTTTAAATTAATAGCATTGAGCTTCTTCTTGTTGGAATGAAGAAAACCTGGCTGAACACTTTCATCTATGCTTCTCCCCCTCCCCAACTCAAGTCCAACAAAATTCAACATTCACTGGATGCTCTGAAGTGTAATATATATTTGACAGCTACAATGTAAAACAATTGACAGCAATAAAAATGAGACGCATTTTCAAAAATTGTTTTTATATTCCAACATTTAAGTCAAACCGGTAAGAAAGCTTATACAAATTTAAAATGATAGCATTTTTTGTAATTACAGTGGTGAAAATGGCATTATTGTACAATGTAGTTTGAAAGTAGGGAATATAGGTAGTGGTTCAGAGGATTTACTTCTGAAACTGCCTAACTGCCCCAGAAATGGCATGGTTTGTGAGGAGGGTCAGCATTGTCCAGAGAGAGAACAGAATGTTCTGGAAGTCTCTGGAAAATTCTGTTCTGAAATCAGTTAAATTATATACATCTCTATTTGAAACCTTTGTTTTGTATATGTGATAACACATACACAAAGACATCTAAAATGTTTGTGTAGAACTCTAACAAAAATGTCACTATAGAGAGATTCTATTTGATTTCTTGTTCACATAAACCTTCCTATCAGTTGTGTTCAGATCTGCACGAAGATCCCCCAAAGACAGGAAGGGCTACTAATATAAAGTCTCTATTTTCAAAATGTTCCAGTTCCTGATTTGTGACATTTAATCTAAATGGATTGCATGGGAATAACTCATCTTAGTCCATATGATGACTTCCATGAAACTGAATGGTCACATACTCTTTTTCTTCTTAAATTTTTGACAGAAGTATTGAATCTTGCCTATAATTCTTGGAGGCAAACAGAAAGAAAATGTTATCAAATGGTCCAACTCAGTACACTTTTTCTTCTAAAAGTTTCTTAAAGACCTTCACACTCCATGAAGATCCTAAGGTAGTGACAACTGTAATACAATTTTCAATGAAGTATAACATTGACATGACGACACTGCATTGCACACAGTACTGTAGGAAGTAGTCATAGCAAAGCTTAAGAGCCTTTTTTCCCCACAGAAAAATTCTGTTATACATAGGACGGTCCACTCATCTTTTTCCTATTTCCAAACAGTCTTTCATTTCCACAACAGGAAAAGAGTGTCCCTCTGTAGACAGTGATTTTGGTGTCAGTCAAATCTCCAAAAAAAAAAAAAGCTTCAGTCAGTCAATCAGTTTCTTTACTGCACTTGTCACTGTTTTGCCTTTTTCACTATGGTGCCCACAGCTGAAATTACTGTTGTTTTGGAGCCACTTGCACTGGTGGTTACAGTTACAACAGCCGGCAATGTTGCAGTGGTTGTGAGAATGGTGGGCTGAGCTATTGTTGTCACAGGAATGGCAGAATCCCATTTGCTTTTCCTCTTCTGTGCATCTGTGTATAGAAAGAAAGCATTAAGTTCAACAGGCTTGGTTATGACAAAATTCTCCTTATCGCAAATTTACTTTCCCTCCCAAACTAAAATGCTTTCAAAGTCATCCCATCCCACCTCAAAATGCTGTTGGGGGAATCATTAATCTCAGTTGAGTTTTCCAATTCAATGACATTATCGTCACGTTTGAGACTAACAAATGATTGCTATAAACTTTCATGGATACTTTATCAATGGAAACCTTATTTATTTATGTATTTATATTTATAGGACTGCCCAACTCAAAGCCGACTTTGGGTGGCAAACTATTAAAAACACCAAACCCATAAAGAAAATTAAGAGGGGGAAACATGCATCAGAATCCAAAGCAACAATACATATCAAATGGGCCCATCACCAACATATCCCGCAGCCTGGGGCCAATGGCCAGTTTTTGAAAAATGTATAAAGTCCTGCAGGGTCAGGGCGGCCCAATCCCTGGGGTACCAGGAGGCAGGAACTACAACAGAAAAGATGCACCTTCTGGACCTCCTCGGATGAGAATGTTTAATAGCTAGGACACAAAGCCCATCTACTATGTCAGATCTTCTGAGGCAAGCAAAAATAACAGGACAGAGGCGATCTCTTAGATGACCAGACCTGAGTGATCACGAGAAGAGACTTTGAGTCCAGGAAAGAGTACAACTTGTAGCATACCAGATGAATCTATGAAGGCCATGAACCCGTAGAAGACCCTCTGGTCCATAGTTGTCATGTGATCATTGAGCAGAAGCTGTGAAGTCCAGGAAGACTCCCACATTGAATGCTAGTCTTGAACAGGACTATGTAACCTAAACAACCTCCAGACACTGAACATAACAGTATCACTTGGTTGACCACTGGTCAAGATGCACAATCTTGAAAGAGTGATGGACAAATGAAGAAGCAGGGCTTCATCAAATAAGGAAGAACAAAAATTCAAATCTAGACTTTTCACTTACCTCCACCCGCAGTGCTAGTTGTTGTGGTGGTTGTAGAAGGAGCATTTGTTGTCCCTTTCTTAGTACCCGTTACAAATTCAATCTAGAAAAAAAGAAAGGGCCATTATAGTCTGTGCTTCTGATTTTTATCCAAAGGAATTAAGAACATGCTCCCCAAAAAGATTAAGAACACATCTTTGCTCCTGTTCTTAATCCTGGTAGGATCACAGAGATTCAATGCATGAGCACCAGGAAATAATAATGATCCTTCAGGAACAGCAAACAAGAGGGGGGTCTCCTCCATTTTCTATCTTATTCAGTCTTATTTAAATAGTAGCTCTCTTAATTAGAATAAAAGGGGTTTAAAATCATTAATTAAAACTTCATACTATTTAACAGTAAAAATGTAAGGAAATTAGAACTTCTAGAAAGCATGTCTCGTCAAGCCTAACCCTAACAATTTGCATTAACAATAGCAACTGAGTGGCTGGGAAAATCCCAACAATTTCATCATACTTCGACAAGTCCAAAGTCATTGCAGGAAGGAGGCAAATGACAGAATTATGCAACTACAATACAATGTAAGGAACAATTTGAATGGCTGTGAAAAGAACCAAGGTCCAAAACATGGTCCAAAACATTAACTATTTGGATAATATATACTAAATCCAGGCCTTTACTAGCTAAATATATACTGGGTTCTACAGCAGGACGATCAGATTGGTTCTGAGGTAAACAATTCCTTAATAGAAGAAATTGTTTTACAAAGCTATAGATACACACATACAGGTAATCCTCAACTTGTAACCACAACTGAGTCCAAAATTTCTGTCCCTAAGCAAGACATCTGTTAAGTGAGTTGTGTCCCATTTTATGACTGTTCTTGCCATAATTAAGTTAGTAACACGGTTTCAAGTGAATCTGGTTTCCCATTGACTTTGCTGTCAGAAGGCCACTGCAACTGTCCTAAATATGAGCCCATTGCCAAGCATCTGAATTTTGATCACATGAGCACAGGGATGCTGCAATGTGTGAAAAACAGTCATTTTTAGTGCCATTGCAACCTCAAATGGTCGCTAAACAAACTGTTGTAAGCCGAGGACTATCTGTACACACATACAAATATAAAGTTGGAAAATGCCAGGTTAGAAACATGACTATCTATCTCCATACTTACTTCTCACCGTTAGCTATGCTTTTGGAATATTTGAAATATCTGTCATCTTTGCTCAAGAAAAGAATGTCTAATTTGCTTAATTTAATTAACTGCAGATTTATCAAAGTGCAACCTGGGGACTGCAACCTTTTAATTCTTTACATTCCAAAATGTAACTGATACCTTTGTTCGCTCTTTCTTGGCTTTCTCTAACTTGTCCATTTCAATTTTCTGTGCTTTCGCTGAAAAGAGAGACACATAACAGTAAATACATCCAGCAGATTAAAATATGTGGGTCAAAAGAAGTAGCATCTCAATATTTTCAGCATCAAACCTTATCTTCCTCTAATTTAGCTAAAGGGGAAATAAAAGCCATAACTAATGCTTTGAGCTCTTTGAAAAACAGAGAGCATATGAAGAAAATCCATTATTTTAACCACAGGTTTTCTCCATTTCCCCAGAACATAGAAATCTAGAGAAAGCATGGAAGAAAAATCTTCAATACCTAGTGCCTCATAATATGAATCTTCAGCCCACCCATGAGGATCAAACATGTCCTAAAAGGGAAAAAAAAACAGAAAAAAAATCCGTTACATTTGTAGATTTTAAATTATGCAATATGTAAAGAAAAGAAACTCCCTGACTTCACATTCTAGTTAAGAATAGCTTATAAATTTATGGATGATTTTAAACAGATAAAAACTAGAATCATACTGTCATAAAAGATTGTGCTAACTGACTTATATAGTAACTGATGACCCGGGCTTGCTTGGGTTCCCTTTATCCCGCTCCTCTTCATAATGCCAATTTGCATACCTTGCTCCTATTGGTTGGAGAGTCCACCGCTGCTTACCCGGTCTTGCTCGGGGGTTTTTTTAATTGGACTGCCTCCTTCCTTCCTTCCTTCCTTCCTTCCTTCCTTCCTTCCTTCCTTCCTTCCTTCCTCCCTCTCTTCCTCCTTCCTCCGTTTGGTAGGTGGTGCTGTGGCGGT
>JANHGC010001109.1:208470-219148 GCA_027560395.1 Boaedon fuliginosus
GTGCGCTTGCGCACGTGACCCCCCCTCACATGTATGCACACGCGTCTCCAGAGCCGGAACACAGAGCAGCTGTGCTTCCAAAAAGGCTACGAGAGACCGCCATGGACTTTAGGCGGGTGGTGAATGACAGCACTTGAATGACGGGGCGTGTGGCCGGAAGGCTCTGCATGCCACTTCCGGCACGCGTGCCATAGGTTCGCCATTGCTGATGTATAGGAATTCTCAGTTACAACCCCAGCTGAAGAGATAACCCATTATAAGAAGAAAATATGTTTGGGAAATGCCACCGTATCTTGGTACAAATTATCATTTGAAACTCTGGCAATTTTAAAATACTATTTGAAGACTACTTTTAATTATCAATTTAGAGAGCTGCCCAACTCACAATTGCAACTCTGGGCACTCAGCATTATATTAAAAGCAAGAATACAAAAATATGCCATACTCAAGAGTAATAAAAATAACACATCTCAGACTAATCAAATGTTCATAGAATGGGCTCATCTAACATCCTGGCCAAGGAAGGGAATGTGGCCTAAGAGAAGAATGGAACAGAGTAGAGAAGCTATATTTTACAAGCTTTGCAGGAATAATCAGTTCAAACAATGCATGGGGTGGAAGGAAAAATGGTTTATTGGTTACTGCCATATAACCATGTTATAGCTTTTTTATCCATTAATTGTTTTACTTTTAGATTCTAGAATAAAGAAATTTACTTCTAGAATCTAGAAATGCCATGTGTACATCAACTATAAAATGGATCATTTTATTTTTACATTGGATTTGATCTTGCAAACAAAAAGGCATTTCCACTAAAGGAAGTTAAGGATAAATAATGGGCTTTTTCCATTTATTTAAGCATTCCTCTAGCAATTCTGTGAGAACTTCAAATATAATATATGCAAACAAAGCAAAGATACAAAAAGTTAATATTCCTATTATGCTCTGGTGAAACCTGCAACCCAAGTTATGATTGCTGTATAACAAAATACCTACTGACTGTCTGCTGTTTTCATCATCATCTTCATCATAACCATCCTCTTCTCCTTCCATTTTACTGAAGTCATCTTCTCCATAGCTTTCTGACACCAAACCACCTTTTTCTTCTAGACCATCCAAAGAGGGAAGAAAATGGTTAATAATCACTTTGCAACCCAAAGTACAAATGCATAAGATTGATACTGTCATACAAAGTCACATATATAAATACACCTGCTGAAATGGGGAAATGAGGCGGGGTATGAATTCAAATAAAATAAATAAATAAACTACCCTGCTAAACAAGAAATATGATCTTTTTCTTAAGTAACTTTTCTTCAGCCCCTCTAATGTAAGTTCTTGCTAACTGTCCAATGAAATACCAGGCATTAGTCTATGGTTTGCATATACCATGGCACTTAAAGGTGTGTGAACTTGTTTAAATTTATAATATTTCTGCAGAAATATAACCTAAAGCATAATCTGTTATCCATACAGATATTAAAACTAGTTAAAGAAAAGCCAAATAAACAAATGAGTGAAAACATTATAATTCATTTATTTACTGAGAAAAGCTACAAACTTGTAGAGTGGCTAAAGTAAATGCCCCTCTAGGTCAGGGGTGTTAAACTGGTGGCCC
The DNA here is from genome assembly GCA_027560395.1 of Boaedon fuliginosus. Classification (NCBI taxonomy): domain Eukaryota; kingdom Metazoa; phylum Chordata; class Lepidosauria; order Squamata; family Lamprophiidae; genus Boaedon; species Boaedon fuliginosus. The sequence goes on from JANHGC010001109.1 coordinate 210,089, forward strand.
GCGAACTGGATGCGCCATGCCGACCTCAACTCCATGATGGGAAAAACATTGCAAAACGTCACATGATGGCAACGTGACATTGCAAGTTTGACACCCGTGCTCTAGGATTATCAATTTATTTGAAGGGAAAATTTAGGGGTTTCAATCAATGGGAAGATAATCAGGTGTGAGTGTGGAAGGATTGCCTTATTTAAATAATGGAACTGAGTATTCACTTTCAAAGTATGATCTTTGCAACATAGGTAAAGGGAAGTGTGTTATGGCTCAAACAAAGGAGGTTTTTAAGCATCTCCCAAAAACATTGTTGATCCTTACCAGGCTAGAAAATGTTACAAAATTATTTCCAAAGAATTTGGATTCTATCGGTCCACTTTCAGGCAGACTTTGAGCGAATAGAGATAATTCAACATCACTATTACCCTTACCAGGAGTGGTTGACCAACCACGATCATCCCTTTGACTGGGGAAGAGAGGTGGGGTATAAATCTAATTAATAATAATAATAATAATAATAATAATAATAATAATAATAATAATAATAATAATAATAATAATAATAATGGCAAGGGTTAGGCAATACTTCAGAAGGTCTCAAAGAGGCCCACAGTAACATCAAAGGAACTAAAGGCCTTTTTGCACTGGTGAATGTCAGTGTTTCTGAAACCATACTTCCTTGGTCCTTGTGTGGAAAAAAGAAGTATGAAAGTGTGTGTGTAATTCGTCTAATTGCTCACTTTCTCTCCTGAAACCTGCCCAAGGGGAGAAAGTTTTGCCCACTTCTTCTCTGATCAGAGCAATAAAGTGTAATTTTTCTTTATTCCCTGAACCTTGTCTCAGGTGTGTCATTGTGGCCTACTTCACACCCGGGGGCAACAAGACCGGCAAACCTTACACCATCATCAGAAAATCACTGAACAATAATGGTGTACCTGGCAGGGTTGCAAGGAGAAAGCCATTACTCTCCAAACGAAGAAAATTGTTGTCCATCTACCATTTGCGAAAGACCATGCAGATATATCAGAAGGCAACTGGAAGAATGTTCTGTGCACAGATAAGACCAAAATAGAAATTTCTGACTTGAGTGAAAAACATGTTTGGTGAAAGGCAAGCACTGCATTTCAGCATAAGAACTTTATCCTATTTGCGAGACATGGAGGTGACAGTATCAGTGACTGAAAGTAAAGCTTCACATACATCTGCCACACACAGGTATGCAGTTCTCGATCATTTTCCCCAATAAATCATTGAATATCTTTTGGCTCACTTGTTTAATTAGGTTCTCTTTATCTAGCTTTAGGGAGGGGAGAACAGAACATATTTTAGGTCTTTTAACCACTGCATATGCCAAACATACCAAGTCAAATGTCTGATATTTTATCTAACTCGTGTTTTTGTTTAGAGGCTGAAGAAAGCAGTCGCTGTAAAAGTAACCGTGTTGGGTTAAAGTTAATTAACAGCGTAGCCAAATAAAAAAAGGTGCTTCATATTTTCAGAAATAACCACATTATCCGCCCAAGATCATGCAAGAGGAATATACCGCCACAACACCCATCAGTCAAGAAAAACAGGGGCTACAAACCTTCCGGGAAACGGAGGATGGAGGGAGGAGAAAGCTTCAACGGGGAGTAAATCCATTTATCATACCTCCCTGAACACAACACGAAGCCAACCTTATGATGCATCAGCGCACCCAGCAAGGACTCGAAGCTGATCGGGAGCCGTCCCGGTCAGCTTTCAAAGAAGAAACGAGGCATGGCATCTTATTAAACCCAACCAAATCACCCCCCGCGCCACAAGGCCTCACCCGTCCCTCCTCCTCGATCGCTACCGGCCCCGCCGGCCTCGCTATCAGACTCGGGCTCGGAATCTTCCGCATAAACCGCCAAAGAAGATAGAACGCTTTTTTTCGCTGCCGCCGCCATCTTCCTTTTCGAACTCCGTTAGAATTCTCTTCCGGCGCAAGAAAATGGCGTCAGCGAAGCGATCGCCGGAACTACCGTCCTTCTGTTCGGGACCGCGATAGCCGCGGAATAATACCTCTCTCCCCCCCCGCCCCCCACACACGGTATTTCCTTCCCTCCCAAGGAGGAATCCGTGTACTGCTGAGTGTCGTTCAAAACAGAGGCAAAGAAGAGCATTCCCCTCCACCAGCACAAAGTCTCGGTTCTTCAACGGCCTGTTACGTCATCAACCCGCGCTGAAGCGATGCCGAAGTCCCTGGTGCTGCTGGAAAACGAAGCCGTCTGAATGAACCGGGAGTCTGGCAACGGCTGGTCCCGCACTGAGGCCTAATGGCGCAAGGATGTAGTTTCGGCAGAGCTGGGAAGGAAAGAAGTTTAATAGCTAGTTTATGGATGCATTAGAGCGGTTCCCCGCGGGGCCGCGGTCTCGAGTTTCGGTCTCGGCTTCCCTCAGATGGAAAAGGTTGGCGTGGTCTATACCTGGAGATTATTTTCATCCCGCCGATTTTTTTAAATCCCTGTCTCCGGACAAGGGTTAGAACCTTTCATCGTACCTCTTTTAACCTGCCAGGTTTTCCGCTGGCAGATCTGCTTTAGAAAGTAATTTGAGAAAAGTGGTAATAAAAAGAAGGTCGGGGAATTCAAATTGGGCTCAGAGTTAAGTGTCGGTTAAATAGCGATTTGTTCCCCCAAGCCCACCCGCTCCTTGAATGAAGGGTTAAATATTATACCCTGCGACTTTAAGAGATGCATTTTGTGGAGCGCTTTCTGACCTAAAAAAAATCGCATTTTGTGGAGCATTTTAGGCTGACCTAAAAAAAGCTAAGTTTGGCAAAGTACTTGCTTGATCACCACTTGAACGATCCCAAAACTATAGCCTAAACTGGGAAGAAGAAAAACATCCTGAAAAGACAGTTGCTTCCCTGTTGCTTAGAAAATCGCATGGAATTATGCTCCATTTGAAAGAAATGAAGGTTGGGACACAGGAGCTGCAAGACAATAGAAAAAGTAGTACATATAAGATAATCTGCATTCGGAAAAAGCAAGAAAATAGTTAAATTTCTTGTGCCAAGATTCTTTTAGTCTCTGGGTTATAATTCCAATATATTTATAGCTTTTTCTATAGGCTAATGAATAGCAAGAACCCTTTTGTATTTTACTAAATCAAAGAATATAACTGGTGATGGTTGTATAAAAATACCATAAATTATACTTCATTTTAAAGAAGATGGTATTATTGAAGTACATCTGTTATGCCTATACAGGTGATGGTTTGCAAGAAAAGAGAATAATTGTATGAAGACCCTCTCCTTACCTCTAGTTTGAATTATTCCTCATTGGCTTTTAAGATGAGTAACATCTCTTCCTCAAGATTGGAAGATAGAGTTCTGCAAACTCTGACAAAAGTTTTTGGATTTAACTCTTTCAAGACTTCATTGCAAGGAAGTGCAACTATGACTGTGGTAAAAGGTAAATCACAAGTACTTTTTATGACAGTATAAAACAGTTTTAACATGTCATTCAAAGATTCCCAACTTCCCAAAACATGGCAAGTATTAAATTCTATTCCCTGCAACAATAAGATAAAAACATACAGTGAAAAAGCTCTTGACTATTATAAAAGACTTTTTTTCTACTGCTGAAATTACAGAAAATCTTTTAGATTCATTGTTTCATTTGCAGATTTCCCTAGACTCTTAAAATGAGTAGTTAAACTTAGCCAAATCTGTAGTAAAAATTTATTTATCTGGGAAATAAACCCCATTAAACAGACCATTTTCTAAGGAAATGAATTGAATTGTCAGTTCCAAAGGTTAAGCTAAGCTAATCATGTAAATGTGTTACAATCCTAATACATTTAGAGAATGCTTGGCTGGTGATGGATTTTACATCAATTTGGATGATGCTGGCTTCATAAACTGAAATGTGAATTACTACAATTTATATTGAAAGTTTTCAGTTAACAATATTTTCGTAATACATCCAAATTGAAGAACTATGGACTGGAATCAAATTTGGTCATTCCTAGAATGGAAATCAAATAAAACTGTACAGGTAGTCCTCAACTTATGATCACAATTGAGCCCAAAATTTATGTTGTTAAGTGAGAAATTTGCTAAGTGAGTTTTGTACCATTTTATGACTTTTCTTCCCACATTTGTTAAGTGAATCACTGAGGTTTGTTAAATTAGTAACAGGTTGTTAAATGAATCTGGCTTCCCCATTGCCTTTGTTTCTCAGAGGCAAAAGATGATCACATGATCCCAGGACACTGCAACCATCCAAAATACGAGCCATCTGTCAAGCCTCCAAATATACAATAGCTTGACTATGGGAATGCTGCAGTGGTCATAAGTGTGAAAAATAGTTGTAAGTCACTTTTTTCAGTACTGTTGTAACTTCGAAGGGCCACTAAATGAACTGCTGTAAGTTGAGGACTACTATAAGTCATGACTATTTTTCTGACCCACAAAAATGAACCATTTCACCTTAATTCAACAACTCATTACATTAAATCAATATTAGTTGTGTGCTATTGGTTGGGAAACCCAGCACCTTTGGTGCTCCCAGCCTACCTGGAATTAAAGCAAATAGAAATCTAGTCCCATCTATCACCCAGAAAAAGAACAGCTACAAAGAGCTTGTTCTCCTCACCATGACACTGCTCCATCTTCCATTTGCCCTGCAGCCGTTATACCAAAAGAGCATGCTGTGCCAAAAATCTGAGAGCTGATAGTGTGCATGCATGCAGCGTTTTTTTTTAATAAGGAGTTGTTTTCTTACAAAAATAATTTATTATATGGCACTCAGAAGTGCAAATTTTATAGTTCCAGTTACATTTGACTAATTTCATAGGCATCTCTTGTAAGAGGGAAGCTCATGGACACATTTCAGCAACATCAATGAGTAAGACATGGTCATTGCTATGGGGCTTTGTGGCTTTTGATGGCCAATTTAGAGCCTCATTTAAATAATATCTGGGTATATGATACTAGAATCCACTCATTAAACTTAAATCTGTGATACTTTTTTTCTGGACTCATCCTGAAAATAAATAGCTTCTGTCAATGAATAGCAGAAAGTCAAGCTCACTCAAAATATTTATTTTAAATCATTTCATGGAGTACCTCGCTCCAATATGTTTTACTATAATGTGTTTTCTCAGCAGTGTTGTGCTTATATGAATATATATAAAATTTGATATCCTAGGAAAAAACGTTCTGGTCTTCAAAACAGAATCTGGAGACACTCGTAATTGAAAAAAAGATCTTTGTACATTTTGTTGTTGCTTTTGCAGGGGAAAAGGATGTATTTGTATGTATGCCAACAGGAGCAGGGAAATCCCTGTGTTATCAGCTTCCAGCAGTTTTGGCAAAGGGCATCACGATAGTGATTTCACCATTAATTTCACTTATTCAGGTATCTTCTACAATTATTTGAAATACATTATTTTAAATAGAAAAATGCCTTAGAATCTGCCTTTTCCAAAGATCTTGTTAGCTTAATTCAGATTAATAGTAACAGGTTATTGTATAATTCAGTCTCATAACTGAAAGTAATTGGAAGTTCTGGAATTAGTATTTTTTGGGGCTTCGGGTATTACCACAGTGAGATGATACATGTAATTATTCTGAATTATCCTTCTGTATCAAACTTTTGAGGTGTTTAGAAGTTTTATGTAAATAAAAATTAAGGGGATTAATCCATTGTTTTTAATCTTTGGTACTATATTGGATGATGCTCACTGTCATCCTTCTTTAATCAACTTGTTTAATTAAAAAGAGGCAAATCAAATACTGTAGGTAATTTCAACCATTGAACTTTAAAGAATCCTCTGAAGGACCTAAAATAAAAAAAATCTCATGTATAGTAAATGTGTTTGAAAAGTCTAAATATATTTATATGATCCTAAATGTCTTCAAATTGCAGCAGATTGCTGGTCAGATTCTATCTGCAAAGTTACCTTTCTCTTTTCCCATAGGACCAAGTGGATCATTTGCTCTCACTCAAAGTCAGAGTGAGCTCTTTTAATTCCAAGATGTCTGCTCAGGAGAGAAAAGCCATCCTTGCTGACTTGACAAGTGACCATCCTAAGATAAAGCTACTGTACATCACTCCAGAGATGGCAGCTTCTGCTTCTTTTCGGCCATCCTTGGAGCGTCTAATGTCTCAAAATCTTATCTCTTACCTGGTAGTTGATGAAGCTCACTGTGTTTCCCAGTGGGGGCATGACTTCCGACCGGACTATCTGCATCTTGGCTCCTTGCGTTGTCGCATGCCTAACATATCATGCATAGCCCTGACAGCCACAGCTACTAAGCAAGTTCAGGAAGATATTATAGCCTTGCTGAAGCTAAAGCAACCTGTTGCCACTTTCAGGACACCTTGCTTCAGGCCCAATCTGTTCTATGATGTGCAGTTTAAAGAACTTTTAGCAGATCCCTATGAAAATCTGAAGGATTTCTGTCGGAAGTCTCTTGGACAGCAAAATGAATTAGGGGTGAGTGAAATCTCTAAAAAAAAAAGGTTGCTTGTGGCTTATTGGTCTTAGTTAACTTAACAACTAACATGATAGGACAAAACCTTAATCATATTTCCTCTGCTACTAGTTTAGAGAGAGGAATTCCCTGACAGAACATACATAAGACATCACATGCATCTATAGAGAGCTAACTATGAACTCAGCTGTGAAATATACTTGTAGCTTCATGGATAATATCAATATTGAATAGGTTCAAAAGTATATAGTTCATTCAAAACTATACTCAAGATTTATTTCTGAGTAGACGTGCATGGGATAATTCTGTTGAAGTGGCTTTTTCTCAGAAAAACTAAATGATAAGAGTAGTATTACAGAAAGAATAATTATGTACAGGTAGTCCTTGACTTACAACAGTTCATTTAGTAACCATTCAAAATTACGACACTGAAAAAAATGACTTACGACCATTTTTCACAGTTATGACCTTTGCAGCATCCCCATGATCCCATATGATCAAAATTCAGATGCTTGGCAACTGGTCCATATTTATGATAATTTCTGTGTCTCAAGCTCACATGATAACCTTTTGTGACTTTCTGACAAGCAAAGTCAATGGGAAAGCCAGATTCACTTAACAGCTGGGTTACTAACTTATCAGCGGCAGTGATTCACTTAACTGTGGCAAGAAAGGTCATAAAATGGGGCAAAATTCACCTAGCAACTGTCTGACTTAGCAACAGAAATTTTGGACTCTATTATGGTCATCAGTCAAAGACTGCCCTATATATCCAGGAAGGGAAGTGATGATCCTCTAAATTTTCTTCATTGTAGATCTCAACAGCCTTCAGCATTGCCCACATTAACTTGGGCTACTGGAAAAGTTTATTTCACAGCATATGGAGAACTATAATCCCATTCTCACAATATTATTTCTAGATAAGCAGGAATAAAGGAAGGATAGAAATAAATAAGTACATAGGTGACATGTATCCAAAAAGTTCAAAAGAAAGAATCCAAATTCTACAGATTTCATTAAGCAAGTATGAACTTTTTAGCAGCACTTGGGAGTTTGAATTGTTGATTAGCTTGGCAGAGTCAGATCAGAGTAAAAGGACTACATGAAAATGCAGACTATATATTGTATAGGAATATAAGATTATATAAACCTATGTGAGTGTTGTAGAAATCTAGCTTATTGTGGAGTAAACAACCTGTGTCACCTCATTGGAAACAGAAAAAATGCAATATTGCTTTATTCTTTTTCACATAAGGTGACACAAGTTGTATAGTCAATATTGATTAAAAAAAAAGAAAGCTATCGGTATTTTTTAAGAGGCAGTGTGGTTAAGCTATTGATCCCAGGTTCGTATCCAGGATCAGTCATAGACATTCTTGGGCCACTCACTGTTTCTTAACCCAGTACACCCCCCAAGTTGTTACAGAAGACATCAGAGAAAAGGATGCTATGCATGTTACCTTGAGCTCCCTGAGAAAAAGCAGGATATGAGTCTAATAATAATTAGATAGATAGTTTAATACTAAATTAAAATCCAGAGCCACCTAGAGCTGTGTTTTACAAGTTGGGCAACCATATAAATATTTGAAATAAACAATTATAAATAAATTTATAATCCAGTAGAGAATTATGGCCCTTTTATGACTTATGGATTTCAACTCTCAGAATTCTCCGCCTCTGATCTATCTGAATGGCTGGAGTCAAAGAACATAAACATTTTCCACTGGTACTCTTTTTTGGCTTGACTGTTTAGTGTAGCAGATACCGTTCAGACTTTGGTACAAGCTCTGCTTCTATTTGGAAGAAGGAAAATCGAAAAGTTCCTGAGACTATGTTGGCTTCTGAATATAGTGTTAACCCTAAGCCAAGCATATGAAAACTTATTGTTTAGTATCTCATATGCTTAAGTGTTTATTGTTGCATTTTCTTATGATGCTAATGTTAGCTTCATTCTCTTTTCCTCTATGCAGGGGTATCCTGGCTGTGGAATTATCTATTGCAGGATGAGAGATGCTTGTGAGCAAGTATCTATTGAGCTAAGCAATAGGGGAGTAAAAGCCAAGGCATATCATGCAGGTAAATGAAAGCTCTGTTTCTTTCCACTCCAACCAATTATTTAGTGCGCAAAAAAAAAAGTTTCTTAGCTTTTATTCTGGTGTTAAAAAGGTCTAGTCAAGAAATGCAGAGATCACAGATTCAGATTCTTCTCTCCCTACTTTTTCAAATTTTTGGCAAGATTCATACCAAATTTCTGAATAGAATCCTCTCCAAGACAAAAAAATACTGCTAGCTGCATTAAAATTAATAAATTTTTAAAAATGAGTTTGATGTCCATAGGGTCCAGTTGTACGACCGGTATATGAACTCTATCTTTCTTCATGGATGTTGGGGGCTGAAACTTTATGATTCTAGTGTACAAGTGGTCCTTGACTTAAAATAGTTTGTATAATGAGCAAAATTACAATGGCATTGAAAAAAGTGTTTTTTCCACACTTATGACCATCTCCGTGGTCACATGATCAAAATTATTATTATAATGTGGTTTTTAATATTGTCTTTATTGTATCCATTTCATTGTATCCATTTTAACTGCTGTAAGC
>JANHGC010001111.1:43964-58265 GCA_027560395.1 Boaedon fuliginosus
GCGCTGCCGAATCCACCACCCATTGTCTCGCAGGCGGCGTGTTTTAACTGGCTGCAAGATCGCAGAGTCCAACATGCTGCATCAGAGCGTACTTGCTCAGCCTGCACTTCTGCAACGGGACAGGTGAACGAAGTCAATAATTATATTCTTTCCGGTTCAGCACAATCCTCTTATTATGCAAACCGGTTAAGAACCCATCCCTGCTTAGCATCCAAAATTGGGAGTGGTAATTTGGCCCTTAAGCAAAGCAGTTGCTAAGTGAAACCATAGCTGGGCTTATTACCGGTATCTTTCTTCAGTTTTTCTTTGCTTTATAAACCTGCAAAAGTTATAAATGGAAACCTTTACCTCACCATTGTAATGGTAAACAGTAAATAAATGAACATCAGCGGCATCTATTCCAACAAATGGCCTTTAACACTTTTAACCAATCAATCCAATCAACAAAAAGAGATAAAAGAGGAGAAAGGAACCCAAGGACAGGCCCACAGTCTGCCTCCATTCCCAGGACATAGCACCTAATATACCCCAGTGTTAAAGACCTTGACTTTTCTATCACCAGCCCCATGATATGATCCAGGAAATCAAGGACTGCTGCTTAATTGTGGGTATACTAGAAATAGCTCTGTTTGTCACTAAAGAGCCGCAGTGGCTCAGTGGTTAGAATGCAGAATTGCAGGTTACTTCTGCTGACTGCCGGCTGACTGCAATTTGGTAGTTCGAATCTCACCAGGGTCAAAACACAGCTATCCATCCTTCTGAGATAGGTAAAATGAGGACCCAGATAGTTGGGGGGAATATGCTGATTCTTTAAACAGCTTAGAGAGGCCTGTAAAAGCACTGTGAAGCAGTATCTAAGTCTAATTGCTATTGCTATTGCTTAAGCCCAATACTTTCTGAGATGATATCTGAAGCCTGGAATGCATTTTGCCTCTCTGGCAAAAGAATGATTAATAGAATAGTCTCATGATAGTCATATTAGAAAATGAGCACCTCTATAGAATGACAAAGGTCTAAATTGCTTGGCTTTGCAGAAATCAGGATGGCCTTCTCCAAAGATAACAATTTTGTAGCCTGAATAAATATTAGAAATATACACTATCTTGTCCAAGCCAAGAATACACTCAATCACACTCAAAGAATACATTTTTGTATCATAAATAACATCTGATTTGATAAGGCCCAAATGACTTACTTTCATTGATAGACCAAGTAAATTTGAAAATTGATGGCTCACAAAAAAGGCAAGAGCTGGTGAGACTGGGATCACCCTTGGCATAGCACAAGCCATCTATTTTGCATGTATTTTCCTGCCAGGAATAAAAACAAAAATGAGCTATTAGTCACTTGAAATAGTATATTGTATTTATTTCTAGCAGTCAATTGACAATAGTTAATTCAATCCATTCCCAATGGAGAAATCTAAGTGTATCTTCATTTTCTCCTTGAATGTTAAGCTGGTGAATGACATATATATGAATGGTCAATCAGTCCCTGGCTTAACTTCATGCCTATTGTTTTTCATGGTTTTTTCTACCCAGAAACTGATTGGTTCCTGGGTTCCCAGTGTTTGTTTATTTATTTATTTATTTATTTATTTATTTATTTATTTATTTATTTCTCTGCTTTTACTATTTTTACAAATAACTCAAGACAGTGAACATGCCTGTACATGGCCTGGGGAAGCCTTTTTTGGTTTTGTGCCTTTGTCATGGCCAGTAAAAATTGACTCCATCCAATAAGTCAGAGGTAGGTGGTGGTGGTGAGTCTATATGATTTCTCAACCATCTTTATTTTTTTCCCCATTTGGATTAGATGGTTAAAAGAAAAAAAGTTGAAGTTTTCATAAAAATATACAATTTTCTCATGATTTTCTTTAATTTCTCTTTAAATGAAATTTAGATTTATTTTTGGCTATAACATAGTATTTAATTGTATATGAAATGTATTTATAAAGTAATTCCTCTAAATTAGGTGGGGGGTGTTGAAACATAAAAGCCATAGTATTGATATCCTTCTCTACTCAAAGTCCTTGATAAAGGGGAAAAAATCTTGTACGTTTTGACAGCATTCAGGCACATATTTATTTGCTTGCAAGGGGTTCTATATCACCCATCCCAGATGACTTCTAGCAGTTTACAGCAGTGTCTCCAAATATATTGGATTGCAATTCCATTCATCCCTAGATAGTCTGGGGTAATAGGAGTTCTAATCTAATAGAAGGTATGGGAATCCACCCTGCAGAAACTCATTTAAACAAACTAGGGGTTGGGATGGGCAGAGAGGACTGTCATTCTTCAGAAGCCTGAGATCTTGAGTTTAACCATCGTTATGGACAGTACGTTAGTTCAAACAATATAACATGCTTCTAATTGAGAAATGTTCCTTTTGATTCTTTACAGCGGTCTTCCTAAGTTGTTATTTCCTACAGGGGTGTCAAACTGGCAGCCCATGGGCCAGATGTGTTATGCACAGGCCATGTCCACCCCAGCTCCAGGCAAGGGAAAGAAACATAGTGAAACGTCACGTGACGGCAATGTGATGCTGTGAGTTGGACACCTGTGTCTTAAAGGATCATTATTTGATCCAAGGTTCTTTATTTCTAAAGTGTGCCAAAGTACCTACATAATACTTTTTGGATACCCGCCAGATCCTGCCTCACCTGACCTGGCCATTTAAAAGTTAAAAAGGGAGTAGTTGAAAAGGTTTCAACATCATTTTTTTTTCATGAATGTATCTGGCCTCAAAATGGGCCCCATACATTTTTGATCGGTATGGCAATTATGACCTACCAATCATTTTATGATTGGTAGATGCAGCCATTGTTTTGTTTGAAACGAAAGGATTCCTGCCTTAAAGTAAATTACGTCAAGGTGTGTCTGCCAGAGGTCTGCATCTTCATGATTCATTCCAACAAATAAAACACATAGGCAAATGCTAAAAAAACAAGCATCTTTACTTGAGAGACAAAATAAAACAATAACTACATAATTAAATCAGAGTAAAATAAGCACCTCTGCTCCAGGTAAAAACCAGAGACAAAAGGAGACAGGAACAGGAGGAGTTTTTCTACGGAAACAGTAACTCCTAACCATAGGAATGTCTTAACCATAAACATCTTCCACAGGTGAGATAATAGCTATAGTAACTGAGCTCTGTGTGAGGCCCATCTATGCAATGTCCCTATAATATGAATATGGCCTGGCTAACAAAATTGGTGACAAATTAGTCCAACAGCAAACTCTGTGTCGATTAAACTTCTGGCTGGACTGTAGTAGCTAAACCACTGAACTTTGCAAATCTAAAAGAAAGGCATGTAATGTTAACACCACATTCTACACTTAAGTTTCAGATTAGACTATGGTAGACCTTTTAACACAGAAAAGTCAATGTAGGGCAGTTCTGAGGAAAATAAATCTAGCTAAACTTGCACGTATAGTATACTCAAAGGCAATAGCTATAGAAGCAATAATTAGAACATTGCCAGTAAATCTGAGCTAACTATTAGGACTCTGTCACCATGTATTATAAAAGAAAAAAGCTGCTTGATAGCGCCTTCCCAGCAAAAGTTATATATCAGAAGGAACTTTTTATTTCACATAAAAGATAATCTCAGAATTTTCATTATTTTTTCACTCCTATTAACTCCCATTTTCAGCACATAACTGCTACGTTTTGTATGGACATTAAGTAATACACTTTGAAAAACAGTCTTGTATATGATGTGTGGTTTTTCTGCTACTGATGTCAAGAAGCCTATAATATACAAGCGGAATATATATGTGTATGTGTGCGTGTATGTGTACACATACACATATACACATACATATACATATATACACATACACGCATATATATCCGTATACATATATGCCCATACATAAACACATACACATACACATATGCATACACCCACACACACACACACACACATATATATATACACACACACATGTATCTATATATATATATATATATATACACACAGCTGATCAGTAAACAAATCTGGTTCCCTGAGACTTGTCTAGTCACATCACTCACTTTAGGAAGCTGGAGGGTTAAGAAGAAGATGGATGTTTATTGCTACACCTCTAAGTGTTTTGAAATTACCTTTAATTTGCAAAGCCCATTTTGATGAGATTTGCAATCCTGGCAGAGTCCATCATACAAGGTCAGAACTTTTGAATTGCTGTACTGGAATCCATCATTAGAAATCTAAAAAGAAAAAAGAAAATACAAAAATATATCATTTGTGTGATCCAGTTCCACATAGACATTGTCTGTACATTCTAAATACACCCCTGAACTAAATGTCTCCCAGGAAGATAAATTAAACCACTTGTGAGTTACTTTCCAGCAAGCTAATAAATCACTGGATGCTGCACACTGAAAAGCCATTCATTTATTGCCAAAATATCTTTTTGCTCAGATCAAATCTGGGGTTTCTGATAATTGTGTCCTTTGTTAAATCTGTTCCCGTAATTTTTTTTACTCAAATAGACACAGTTTTAAGCAATAAATCCTGCTCCAAACTGACTGCAGTCCATAAAAAAAATTACTCAGGAAAAATTTTATGGATGTCAACAGCATTTCATTGAGATTGCTTCAAAGCAAGGCAATCCTGTTGGGTAGATTGTGTCCTCTGTTCTACACAAGATAAATTTCTATTCCTGAGATACTAATTCATTCATAAAATGTCACATCTTGAACAAACATTCTGTAATAGAAGCTTCTGTAACATGTATTTCCTATAGATCGAGGAATAATACATTTAACTGGAGACAGAGTAGTAGATATAAGAAAAAAATGTTCACTCTGTATTTGGCACAGGACTCAAACCATAAGAGGTCAATTATGTAAGTTAATTTTCTAAATTGTATTTGTTCCAAAATATTGAACCATATACAGTACATTGCTAAATTATTTGTTAGGCGTGAAAGATCGGGTCCACAAGTGAATGTACAATTAAGTTGATTTATTGCTCCTCATGCCTGTGCACCAGAATATTCTCAACCTTTGCACTTGCTAGGAGTTAGATAAATGTCAAATGAATTCAAGGGGAGTTGATCTTAGCTCACTTGTGACTACTTCGAGATTCAAGGCTGATCCCTCTTTTAAGTCTACTCCCACACCTCTGCCACTTTTCCCCTTATGTTGTTTTTTTTATTTCCACATTGTTTTTTTTATTTTCTCATGTCATCATTTGCTATTTTTCTCAAATAATGTAATGATAGTAATTATATTACTATTATAAGCAATGAACCTTATTAGGTTGGCTTTATTTGTTTGCCTCTTGTGAAAACAGATGTAGATACCAAATTCAGATTTTGACCTGAAAGGTAGAATTGCGTTTTAAACTGTGTAACATATTTAACATTCAAAGGCAATATATTTCATATTCTACCACTACATCTATTGTAATCTAGATACAGAGGATTAAGTTTGTACTTGTAATATAGAATGTTATTCTGAATGTGCATATCATCTTTCCAAAAGGAGACATGTCACTATTTTTAAATTTCAAATATACTTTTGCTACTCTGTGAATTATGGGCAGATGGTACACATTGAATTTCATGTAGCCTGAGTGTTTTAGTAACTATGGAAGATAGTGTATTTTATTTAATTTGCATTTTATTTTTCTCTGAAAAACAATGATCACAGACCTGTTTATTAGAAGACTAACTACTGAATAGTAAATATGTATATGAACTTTCATTTAGTTCGTGCTCAATTTAAACACTCATGATACTTATAAATTAACATTCTACACAAACAAAAATGTGCACAATACAAATGCTACATCTAAAAAATAATAAAGCTATTAAATGTACTTTTTATTTCATTGCTTGAAAAGGGTGCTGAAATGGAGCTGCTGTTAATACTTTCCATCATTGAATTATGTTTTGAATATGTGTTTTTAGCTTTCTCTGCATTTTAAACTATTTAAAGAGGATATGTGTTGCATTTTTAAAAAAAAACTTGTTCTACTTAAAATGTTGTCCTAAATATTCATATTTATATCTAAAATAGCTATCACACTATTTGTCTTACATTTTTCCTGGGCTCTTGGAAAATTTAAGTAATGTATTGAGCTCTAAATTCAGAATATTAATTTGAATGTAGAAACCAATAGAAACCTTATTTATTCTAAGATCCAAAAAGAAAATAAGTGGAAAAATAAACGCTTATTTCACTAAAATGATAGTTAATATCTAAGGCTGTAGCTTAACTACTAAAGTACAGGTAGATTTAACTTCCACAACTGGAATTGGTAACTCCATCACTAAGTGATACAATTGTTAAGTGAAACATTATGTGATTGTGCTGAACTTACAACGTTAGTTCCATTATGGTGATTGAGCATGATATAACATGATTGGGACTTGTAACTTATTGCTGGTGTTTCCATTGACACTGTTACCGTGTTTCCCTGAAAATATGACCTCCCCTGAAAGTAAGACCTAGCTTGATTTTTACACGTGCGCCTAATAAACGTGTGCCCCTAATAGATTAGTCAGTGGATGACATCCCCCCTGGTGTCTTTTTTGGTGGCAAAAAAAGTATAAGACAGGGTCTTATTTTCAGGGAAACATGGTAGTCATAAGCCAACAGTGAACCTTGTATATTGTGGTCACATAACCATGGGACGCTCCAACCATCATAATTTCATACAGGTAACAAAGCGACTGATTCATGATTACATAATCATGGGGACACCACGGCTGTCACAAATGTATGGACTGGTTGCAAAGCTACTTTTGCCAATACCTTTCTAAGTTGAGAGGCTGCTAAACAGGGCTGTAATCGTGCAAGTATTATCTACAAAGGGTTTTGATAAGCCAAGCCTTTTGCATCCGACAAAAATGGGATGAGACCAAATGCATTTCCAAGTAGAAAATGAACTTTTGAATTGGGACCTGTTTTTCGTAGGATACATAGACCGCTATGAATAACCACCCAAATTATTTTCTAACTATCATTTCTGCTCAGCCAGTGAACAGCTCAAACTTTTTGTTTATTTTTGTTTGAATTAAATCTGACAGAAATAGCTGTATGACTTTGTTTCTCTTGCTGTATGTAGCTTGTGTTGTGCGACAAACACAACTGATAAAACAGGTGTGATATGACCTTTCCATGTGTGTCACAGAGTAGATTATTGTCATCAACTCACCCATGTTGCTAGATCTCACTGTGACCTATTAATTGGAGCATGAAGCTGCCTTTGCTGAATATGTGTTGCATGAAGCAATGTTTCCCCTAGTTTTCTAGAATTTATCTCTGTTAAGTCACGAATATTCCTCCAAAATTATCCTGGTTTTGGTACGTTTTGTTAGGATGATTTTGTCTATCATGAAAGAGTCAAAGGTTGGACAATTCTGCTCGTGTCAATAAACATCTTGCCCATACTGTGGGAAGTAATTCAAGTTTCTCTCTTTTGACTTTAACAGAAGATTGATGAGAAGCAGGAGGCGAATCAATTGCTTTAATTATTACAAATGTTTTATGTAATCCTTTTAACTGTGCTATGATATAACACAGTTAACCATGATATATTTTACTCTTAGTTATCTATACTTTCATACTGTGGCCAGTTTGTATGTGCAATGAAACCAGTTGTTTCTAAATAAAACTTTAGAGTGTTCTGCATTGTCTCATTCTACCCCGGGTGATTGTTGTCAGACATGATAAGTTGCACTTCAGTAGCATATTGTCAGAAAAATAAGCTTACAGTATGAAAAATGTCTGTTTGCTTCAGACTCTCACCACATAATTTCCTTTCCTTTCCCTGAATCAATAGGCTAAGAGGCAAGATGTTTAATTAGAGCTGGCAGAAGGCAGAGGGATTACAACTCCCAGCAAGTCCATCTAGTTCTACAATTGCAACTCAATTTATTAGTGCATAATACATTCAGTTGGCATTGCACTGAATTGGTTTCCACGTGCTCTTAGAACACAATGGTATTATATGTAGCAACTCTAAATCCTGGCTAGGGGCTACTTGGAATTAGACCTTATATTCTGCCCTTGATAAGAGTTGGTCTCTAATACAGAAGTCAAGCTCCAAGGTAATGTCAGTATAAAAGTGATGGAAATATTGCAAACATCTAACATGGAGAACAGGTTGTAATCCCAAGCAAATTAAACTTGAAATGAATATTAGTTTAACATTCAACTGTTTTGCAGGCAAAAGTGGACTGATCGTTCTTAATGCAATTTTTGCCTTAATTTCTTTCTTTAACCAACACCCTCAAGACTATTATTTTCTCACTGCAGCTCTAATGATCAAACCAATGAACATAAATAATGGGTAGAATACCAGGAGCCTCTTCGCAATAAGATATTCAAATGATACTCATTTCTTTTCTTTGCTGTTCTTTTCTTTGTGTTTTTAATTTTGTTTTATTTTATAGCAATATAGGTCTATTATCCTAAAATGGATTGGTATAGCTTTGAAAGCTAACAGACTATAATAATAAATACATATCTTAACTGTTTTTATTTGTTGATATGTAATATACACGTGTGTGTGTGTGTGTGTGTGTGTGTGTGTGTGTGTAAATGTTTATCTATTTCCTTTCCTATAATTCAAGATAATGTGTCTAACCTTTCACTAATATTCTCATACATCCTCCTAACAACATGGGGGTAAATGAGACCAAGAAACAATGGGTAGATCTGCATTTTTGCAGGAGAAACAAATAGGAAAAGCTGCTCAAAAGGACGGAACTTGCTTTAAAAAATACTATTGCAAATGCGGGGAAGAGCAGTTTACAAAACTGAGTGAAGCTTTTAAAATAGTACAAAACAAGGTGAAAACAGGGAAAGATGACCTGATTACCTGATAGGTAACCTAAAACTGTAGAGAGGGCACTAGGAAAGCTAAAGATCAAGATAAATTTAAATTACAATATATGAGAAAAACACACCGCCAAAAAAAGGGTTATCTAACATGCTAATTGCTCAGTGAAATTGTCAGAATAGATAAAAACAAAAAGCTGCTCTATTATTATTATATACTTTATTCATTAAACATGAAACTCACTGAACATTTAAAAATGTATCGCAAATGTTATTAACTGGCACTGATGGATGATATGGGTTGTTGCCAGCATCCTAGGTATCGACCAAGTATTTTCTTAAAATATAAGAATATAAATATGTTTCGAGTAGCGCAGTTTTCAGGGGGTGGGTTTTTCCGGTCTAACAACCAGTTCTGTGATCATGCATGGGCATGCCAAATGCGTGCTGCATTAGCAAAAATCGAGAAAACTTACCTCTAACTACAACTCTGGTGAGTCAGAACACCTGATGTGCGGCATTCGCGCTGCTGCGCCAATCAGCTGGACTTAAATAGGCAGAGAAATAGGCAGAGAATAGCACAAGGGTTTTCCCAAACTGGCCCTAACATAACAAAAGATTCGCTCTAACAAGGCTGAACCGGTAGAAACCCACCCCTGGCAGTTTACTGCAGTTCTGTTCGTGTTATTGCAGGAAGTTGCAATTTCTTGATGTCCTTTGTAAAATTCTTGGACATGGTGCCAAGTTCCCCAATGACAATGGGTATCACTGTCACATATTTCATCCATAATCGGGTAGTTTCGATAGCCAAGTCATGATATTTCTTGATTTATTTCGAGTTCTTTTTCTTTGACTCTGGCATCTCCTGTTATAGCGATATCAGTAAATTGTATGCTTCGATTTTTGATGACTGTGATGGTGTGTTGGTGTGTTGTGTTCTAAATGACTGTCTGTATTCAAAAGTCCCACAAGATCGTCATCTTCTCATTTTCGACAACTTTTCCCACTTTATGTTCCCATGACTTTTCGGATACAGGTAAATCATATTTTTTACATAATGCCCAGTAGATTAGTTTAGCAACTCGGTCTAGCTTTGTAATCAGTTCATACAGTTTTGCTGCATTCACATATTAAATGTGAAATAGTTTCAATTTTGTCATTGCAAAGTCGACAGTCGGTGACTTGTTGGATTGTCGGTGATTTTTTGTATCTTTGCTTTCATGGCATTAGTTTGTAGTGCTTGTTCTTGAACAGCGAGTATTAAACCTTTCTTGATGGTTCCCATCTTAAGCCATGCCCATGTCAAATTGTTATCACATTTTCCTTCAATGTTTTTCAAATGCTGTCCATGCAAAGCTCTGATTTTCCATCTATTTAATCTGTCATCTAGCTGTTTTTCCTTATATTTTGTCTTTGTTTTTGCTGTTTTATTAATGTTCTCCATTTTCACAGCCTGCAGCAATTTATCTGTACTTTGGTTCACATAGTCATTCAAACTTCGCTTTTCTTCTTCTATAGTTTGATGGACTTGAAATAGCCCTCTGCCGCCTAGTCTTCTTAGCAGGTATAGCCTATCGACATCCCTTTGTGGATGTAAAGCATGGTAGATATTCAAAAGTTTACGTTTTTTCCGGTCCAAATTTTCCAGTTCAGCTGAAGTCCAGTTGATGATTCCAGCTGAGTAGCATATTACTGGAACTGCCCATGTATTGATGGTTTTAATTATGTTTCCAGCATTCAGTTTTGATTTTAGTATTTTGTGGACCCTCCTGATTATTCCTTTTGCATTGACTCTTTGACTTCTCCATTCAAGACATTATCTGCTTCCAGTCTTTATTATTATTGTTATTATTAGTATTATTATTGTTGTTGTTGTCTAAATAATTTCCAGTGAGACAGTTGTTGCATGGCAGACATTTGTGAAAAGCAGAATGAAAGAACTGAATTTGAGATAGACAGACACACGATGATGGGATTTATATTTTAAATAAGATCAATTTTTTTATGTCCAGGTGAATTGCATCCAAAGGTATAGAAAGAAATTGCTGAAGGTCTAATGAAATATCCCATGACATTCTCATTAGCAAACTAGTCCAATGCAGAGTGGATGGTACAACGCCTACATAAATACAAACATGGTTCAAAACTTGTTGAAGATCAATAGATCTTAAACAAACTGAAGTAAGATTTCTGGGAGGTAGGTCAGTCTTGGGTCCTGTAGTCATCAACTTATTAATGGAGGTAGAAAGTTATAAATAAAAGCAGAAACAGGATTTTTAAAGTAAAACAAGGACTTTCATAGTGTAGCAGCTAAAATAAATAAGAAATGCTGAGTAGATGTTGCTTTAGATAACAATACATATTGATACAACCACAATCACACAGCTTTGGAGCCTATTTAACAGTGTTATAATTGTCTGAATGTTGGTGCTAAAATGAAATACTAACAAAAATAGAAATACAAGAATACTTCAGTCTGCATACGGTGTAATTACTGTGTGAAACTTCCTATCTCGTTCTAGTTCTTTCCCTGTGAGAAAATTGAAATGCAGCTTTGAAATATACTTCTATAATTACATCAAAAGCTATTTTATTCTTATCTAAACACATAATGAACCCCTTTGAGTTCAGTGGCACTTTTCAGAACTGACATATTTAGATTACCTCTTATTTAGATGAGAGTTACAAGACTCAGTATTGAAATTAATAAAAAGCAAACAAAAGTAGCACTTCTAAAGACACTCTATCTTTAAACATTATCTTGCCACTTGACAGTCATTTTTTGTGACACAATTATGTGGATGGTCATGCAGGTAACAAACTTATTATCAGCAAAGTTCAGTATATCGCACTTACATATACACACATCTATGTATGCAAGCCCTCATGTGGTCAGCCTAAATCTATACCAGAAATTATTAGTTTTTCCAGGTATTATCACATGATTTTTCTATGAGGTCAGGGAATAAAAGTGTAATTCTAAGATGAACTCCTTTTGAAGAAATGCTTTGATCATCAATTTACGAATCACACCTGAGATTATTATGGGTAGCATGGTGCCTGTGAGTGTCATGTGGGTGACCCCTGATTGACTTGATTCAGTCACTGAATCATGGCAGGAGTTCCCAGTAAGTCCTATGGACACTGAGCACTGCTGTCTTGCATTCAATTTGGAGCATAAAAGAATTCCCAGATGCACAATAGAAGCTTAAACAATTAATCAGTTATGGCCCAACCAAGATTTCAACCTGTGTCCCCAGAAATAAAATGCAGTTGATCAGCAATTGATTCATGTATTATACCAACTGAGAATGATTACTAATAATGCTAACTGTATTCTGCACCTTAAGAATAAAATTAATGCAATGCTATAATTTCTGGTATTCCTTCGTTTCTTAATATTAGTCAATACTAAAAATCTTTGGTTTTTGCCTTTCTTGTATAGGGATTAGCAGAAAAGGCTAACTTTTCTTCCAAAGTATAAAAAAAATTAAAAAAAATATTTACTAGTAGCACAAGCAATTCCTACTTTCACTTGCCATCTTGCATATGGTTCAATATCAATCTTGAAATGAATATTTTCTGTTCCTGTGAAGTTCAGAAGAGGGATTGAGCATTCAACCACTGTCAGATTCAAAAATGTTGCTTTTGTGATTTCGGGTTCTCTGGCTATCCATTCACCATTGTGATACTATAGGAAACAGAGCAATAAGATGTGAATTAATTATTGCAGATCTATATATACAAATATTTAAAATGATCCCTATGTATTTTAAGATAGATTGTAATTAGGGGAAAAGCTGTAAGAAAAAATGTACTCAATTAAATTATTAAAGTAAATAATGGATTTTAACATGTTATAATCTAAATAAAATAAGTATAATGGAACATGATAATGTAATTCAACAGATTGTGTTACATTTGGATATTGTATTGTGCTTTACTTATATGTGGAATGAAAGACCTACTTCGTGAATGTCCTTTAAAAATCCTGATATCAAACTTTTTACAAGAGAAAATATGTAAAAATAATTTTAAATCCCGTAGCATAATTTTCGAAGGTATGCTTGAACCGGAGACCAGGACACATTTATATTAAATCATCAATAGGCTTATGGACAGTGCTGGAGCAGTCCCTATTAGATTTCTGAAGAATAAAGTATACATATAATTTGCTATAGAAAGATATTTGATTGGGTTATCATTATACAGAGCTAGTTTGCTGTAGTGGCTAGAAAGTGAGACACTGTGAGTTCTACTTTTGTCTTAGGCACAAAGTCAGCTTGGGCCAGGCACTCTTTCTATGCTTTGGGAAAGAGACAACAGCAAATCTCTTCCGCAATCTTGGCGAGGAAACTACAAGGACTAGGCACTCCCTGGGTATCAGCAATGACTTGATAGGCACAGACACCTATGCGCACACGCACATTATATTAGTGAGGGCACACACACACACATACACACACTGCACATTATATTAGTGAGGTCAGTGAAGCAATTATGGTATAATTATGAAGTAATGGGATAGGCCTACACAGACAGGGTTTTGGAAGAACAAAGAGGTACTATAGGAAAAGCAATAGCACTTAGATTTATATACCGCTTTACAGTGCTTTATAGCCCTCTCTAAGCAGTTTACAGAGTCAGCCTATTGCCCCCCAAAATTTGGGTCCTCATTTTACCCACCCTTGGAAGGATAGAAGGCTGAGTGAACCTTGAGCCTGGTGAGATTTGAACTGCCAAATTGCAGACAGCCAGCAGGCAGAGGAAGTAGCCTGCAGTACTGCACCCTAACCACTGCGCCACCATGGCTCTTATTCTCTGAACATACTTTCATTCTGTGGAGTTAGCCTTATAGGGTTTGGCAAACTGTCCCTGCTTCTCTTCTAATATCTTTTCTCATCCTTATTATTTGGCCATCTAAATGTTTTATAGCTGAGCTGTTGGTTTAGTTTGGGAAATCTGACATCATATAGATGAGCTAGTAATTTGTTTTCCCTGGGAAGACATATGTGGGTTAGCTTGACCCCCTGAAATCTCCTTCAATTCAGTGATAAGAAGCAAACATGTTTATAAGGCACATATACAGTTCAGAAATTGATTCATGTTCTGGAATGGTAATTAGCAAAAAAAATCATTCCCAAGGCATGAGTAGGTCTAAGCAGCAACAAGCTGTTCCGCAAAGTTCTTGCATGAATAGCTCCAGAATATATTTTCACATTTATGTAAAAATCCAAAAGGTTACTTAACATTATATGGTTAGCTACCAAAATCTTCTTTTTTAAATAACCTTTCTGCAAAAGTCTCTGAAGGAACGTGAAACAACTAACTAAATAAAAGTGAAGCAGTGTACTATATAGAGCCTCGGTGGTGCAGTGGTTAAATGCAGCACTGCAGTCTCTGATGACTTGTTCAGCAGGTGGTCAGATCGAATCCCCAGGCTCAAGGTTGACTCAGCCTTCCATCCTTTCTAAGGTTGGTGAAATGAGGACCCAGATT
>JANHGC010001111.1:96116-112810 GCA_027560395.1 Boaedon fuliginosus
AACACCAGTGTAATTGTCTGCTGCCTATATTATTGCTACCAATCTCATATCCTTTCGCTGTGCACCCTCTTACTTTGATGGATATTATCTATTGCTAACAATCTATTCCCATATAATTGCCCTATGCTCTTAGGTCATCAATGGGGCATCTTTTGCAGGTACTGCTTACAGATATGCTGTATTTATGAACAAATATTACCATTGGAGCTGGTAGTTTATAGTTTATGAGGTTTTTTTTAAACCCAGGTTTTGTTACAGGCTTTATGCTGCTGATTTTATGATTGCTGGATTGACCATATTATTTTTCGATGCTTCCAAATTGTCTAGAATTGCCAAAGCTGAACAGCACTATATTTGTTATTATTTTTCTTTTAAACTACCCTTTTGTGCCACTTCTGGATCAATAAATGGGTGGTCTGGGTAATCATCAAAGACCCACTGGACTTCATTTCAAACTTTGGATGTAACATCTTTGAATAACAATGTTTTTGGCTAGATGGCCAAAAAGAAAGTTGCAAACCAATTGCAAAAGAATCTATAATTTAAAGTGCAAAGATTTAAGTACCTTTGAGGTAACCATCTCTATAGAGTGGCCTTTTGGGTCCTGGGGCCAATCATATATGGCATATTTTTAACAGTATTGTACCAGGAATGCAGAATATCAGTGTTGTACATAAAATAATGCATGACCTTTTCAAAAGTTCACTGCCTTCTTTCTTGGACTACGTGTTTATACCATAAGTTAAACTTTGATCATTAGAAGCTATTTGTCTCATAAATCAATACAATTCAAGTTCAAGCTAACTATATATGCTTGAATAATAGCAATATATGTCTTATCTCCAATGAGGCAACAAAGCACCTGTTCTCCCCAATTTCTCTGCCAAAATATAGCCAACACACCTTTCTTGAAAGAAAAAATCCTGTTCACACTCACTAATTGTAGGCTTTTTTTTTCTTTTGTAAAACAAGGCCAAAATGTATATGGGCTATTCAGGAGATGAATCATTATTAGAATTTGATGTTCCTGGAACTTGCTCCTTAGAAACCAAATCTGATTCCTTCAGCTGATTGGTTGTTAAAAGGGGCATCACATGATTGCCATTGGTGACCTCCATGACAAATAGTGATCATATGATCTGAGGATGCTGCAACCATCTATGCCCATTGCCACATGCCATATGCCCAAAGTATAATCACACTAATGCTGCAATGGTCATAAATGCAACAATTGGTTATAAGTCACTTTTTTAGCACTGTTGTAACTTTGAACACGTGAACCTGTAACAGAGTTCTTATAAGAGCATCTCTTATTTGTTTCTGTAGAAAATTTCAAATTAATTTCTACAAATTCTCAGCAAGAGGGTTGTCTTTCTGACAAATTCTGGGAATTGAAATTTATACAGACTGTGAAATACTGCACTGCATTGTATTTCTATGTGTGAAATTTTTTCCTTTGAAAATGTAGATCTCCTCCTCCTCCTCCTCCTCCTCCTCCTCTTCCTCCTCCTCCCAATAGGCAGACATACATTTTAGTCATTGGTCTATAGTCTTGAGAATGTGCCGCACAATTATTGGGATATGTTTTATCACAAGCTTCTTGCCTTTAGCTAAATATTAGCTCCTCGTGTTTAACTAAGCAATCATAGGTTTCCCACCTCCTTTTATCATTTCAAAAGAAAGGGGGTGGGGGAATGAAAAAGATACCCCACAGGCTACAGAAAAGATAGCTTTGACTGTGGGAATGAATATTTTTATCCCAAAAGCTTCTCAATAAAATAAAATCCTTCTTATCCCTAAATTTTAAAAGTATTAAAAGGGATTGGTTTATTTAAGCTAAACATATCATTGAGGTCCAGAACCATAGCACACCTACTGAGATGGGGAGAAGAAAGACACCTATAGGCATCAGGAGGGTTGTTTTGCGATGGAGTTTGAGAAATTGGCAATGTGTGCAGATTTAATTTTTCTATGTGTGCCTTGTTGTGTATAGTGATAGAATTGCATTCTTATTAAGGTGGTGGTGGTTTTTTTTGTTTTTGGCAGCAATCCCTTGTACATAAATTTGACAAATTCACATGATTTGTTAGAATAATAATTGGAAAAGGCAGTTTAAGCCATTAAGCCCAACTGTCAGGACAGGAATCTAAACTAAGTATCCATAATACATAGATATTCAGTCTTTGCATGCTGCAAGGAGTAGTGTGCTATGCTTGTTAATGAAGTTTTTCCCCACCCTGAACATTCAAGTTGGAATCTGTCTTCCAAGTTGCCATGTCCGCTATTCTGACATGGAATTTTAATTCTGACATTGTGATATAGACTGGTTGGAGTCCTCTCTCTTTTCTCTCCAAAGGTAAATATTTCTAGTTCCTTCAGGCTCTCCTTATAGCACTTGGTTTCTATTATCCTCTAATTATCGTTGTTGTTCATAGATATACATGGGAAGAGATGTGGTAGGAACTGACAGAGGAATATATGACGGGGAACCGAGCATATAAAATTAAAGGAGAAAATGAATAAGAATCTGGTTCTTGTCTAATTTTCTATCTGTCACATACCAGAGTTCTATATGGGAGAGGCTGACCCATCTGCAAATTCTATCCTTGCCCTCTTTGGATTATACGTAGGGCCATAAAGGGTATATAGGCACAGAGTTATGAATGCTTGGGGCTGCTGTTTCCTGTTCTTTAAATATTATTTCTTGATCCAATCATCCTATATGGTTAACAGCCAGTTTCTAACCTATAGTTTCTTGAGAAGGATTTAGAGAAGGCCCTTCAGGAGGTCTTGGAGGTGATCAATTATCTGCATCGATTCAGTTGTATTTCAGGCCTGGAATAGGACTGAGAGTCCATCAATCATTCTTGTAGATGGTCTGTAGCAGGACTAATAGGGTGGTGATGTATCCCCTCCATGGGCATTCACCACCTATCATTGATGGCTTCCTTGAGCTGTATGCAAGGATTGAGGATTGAATAGAGTTTTGCAAGTAATTCCATTCTTTCTGAGCCAGTAGTTCTGATTAGCTGTTGGGAGACAAGATGTTGAACCCATGAGCACTCTATTGCGGAGTGTCTCAGAGGCTGAATCTCTCCCTGATCCAGTTTAACATGTACATGAGATCACTGATTGGTGTAATGAAATCATACGTTGCTGATATTTAGTTTTATATAGATACCATAGGACAAGCAGATATGATTTTGCCAGGAGGCTGAGAGAGACTAGAAGGGATAAAGTTGGTTGAGATGATAGTCAGTAGGATTTGGAGCCAATTCACACTACTGAAACTTGCTTATAAATCCCTATAAAAATTGGGCCCTTGCTACCTCATAGAGATCGAACAGCCTTATATAAATGAACAAAGAGAGGATTCTGAGGTTGTCCATTCCACACATGTTGAGTGGCCGAAAATGATATTCTCAGCAGCTGCCCCTTATTCTGGACCAATATATACCCAAGGTTTAATTTGGTCAGCACCTTTTCATCCTTCAGGAAACTGGTAAAGATTTTCTTCAGGGCATCCAGATTTTAATTTGAGATAACAATATTTTCTTGCCTTCTCTTTCAGACACTCAAGGATGTGCGTGTGTGTTGTGGGAGGGGAGAATAATATTGTACTCCATGTTATTTAATTTCTGTTATTGAAAAGAATATCAGAGGAGGGAGAGGGTTTTTTTTTTTTTAGCACAATAAGGTTTAACCGGAGCTATCTATAACAATTAGAGCAAGTCAAAATAATTTGAATTGGAAATGATGCTTGATTCAGAGAGGGTAGTTTCAAGGTCTGTATTCATTCAACTAATCCACATCCCTTATTATGGAATTTCACTATGAAACTTCGTTTTTAAAAAGTCAGAACTCTTTCTGAAAGCAATATTGAAGACATCACGAATTACTGTACTGCAGTTAACAATTAGAATTAAAAGTGTGGGAAAGGGAAAATCTGTCTCTCTTCTCTTATAGTGGAAGCATCTCGAGTAATTACCTTTCTTTCTAATCTATCTACAGAGATAAATCACTATGGAATTTTGTTCAAGGAGTTATTTTTCAGCACTTGGGGAAAGAGTTGCCACTGTAATTGAAAATACTATAGCTCTTCAACAAGATGGCCAATGCTAATGACAAACTAAAACACAATTTTACATAAGCGTTTTTTAAAGTGTACACCATTTCATAGCCCAAACTTCCAAACTGCTGTGCAGAGCAAAAAGTGACCAGGTTTTTTTTCTGGCACATCCTGCTTTCTTACTATTACCCACTGCGCACATACTACTGGCTGCAATTTACAGATGGCTGTCCCTCCAGGTATAGAGTGACCTCTGTCAATATCATCTAAATAGATCTTGGGATTGCTACAATTTCAAATCAGATGGAATGGGCTATCTTGAGCATTTACCCAAGGGAAAATAGCATATTACAGATTTATTTATTAAAGCTGCAGCAGTTTTGCTAGCATTTGGCTGTCAACCGAGCTCAAATAGCATAACTGTACAAAGTTATGACTTTTCTAAACATTATGGGGAAATGGTATTGGCTATTTAGAGATATGCTAATAAAAGTTCAAACTCTGTGGACTGGTAAAGCTCAATGACTCTGGTTAAGGGATGAACCTCTTGAGGGATACTTGATATTGGGTGTGAACAATATTACTAATGAAAATTTAAATGAATGGAAAGTAGTTCAGATGTGTCAATCATATGGAAACAGAATGTTAATTTTTAAGCTCCCAGACTTTTTTGGGAGGGGGCAGCTTTTGAGAAATAAGTAGCACAGAAAAGTATGGAGGCACTTGGAAATTATATTGAATAAATACAAAATTGGCTGTTACAATTAGTGACTCCAGATTCCTTCATTTACAGCACCCACCTCAGAAAGGCTGATTTGGGTGGATCTTAATCTTAGCCGACCACTAAAGAAGGTCAAGTAGGATGTAAACAAAACCCCATCAATTCTGATGCTACATCAATCACATTTTAGTATAGTTAGTAGAAATTAAAAGGCAGCAAAAAGAAACATACTTCACTTATGTACACATGTACATCTTGTGTACATCTTTCCAGCATTAAATCACTTTGCATGCAATGTTTTGTAAGCCTTACAAAAATTGACAAAATGCCAGTTTTATCTCAAAATTGTAGAATGGGAATGATAGGAGAAAGGAGGCCTTGCCTATCAGGATATAAGATTCAGATTTATTTATGAACTACCCTGCTAAGAAAACTGTCAGCATGCTTAAATATTTGGATTTTAGTTTGCTAAGTCTTTTTAATTCATTAGACAGAGTAAGTGACCGAATACATGGTATGTCTCCTCAAATGTGAATAAGGGACAATTAAGAACTAAGACAGAGCTGCCAAATCTTTTCCTCAAATGAAAAATCTGAAGAAAGAATGATAGGCTAGCAGTGGAATATGAGGCCAATTTTAGTTTTTCAAGCAGAAACCAGGGCCAAAATTATATGAGGCTTTGAACACATCATTCTCTCTTTTAGGAGTTTCTTCTGTTTCTTATCTGTAATGATCTGAGACCAGCAAACTATTTGTGCTATATATTGTGGTCCACTTTGGAGATTTGCTGTTATTTGTAGGAACATGGGATTCATGGCTCTTTAGTTCTTTCTATTATTGACTGATTATTGATAATGTTATATAATTAAAACTGTGTTATATCATTGACTCATTTATGTGAGTTAATGAAAACAAAATTTTGGAAGATCCACTTCTGGAATCCAACTGGTTCTCTGAAATTACAGTCAACTAGAAATAGAAAGAAATCCAGTGTTTTTATTAAGTTTTATTTTCACTTAAACTCAAAGAATTGTGCTGTAGATATTTGGCTCAGGTTAACCAAACTGCCTTTTTGGTTATTACAGTGCTCTAAGAGGGTAGAATTGTTTTTATTCAACATGTGATCTATTATTACCTATTACCTGCTTTAAAAGATATAATGCTATGCAGTGCAACAAAAAATATTTTGGATAAATGAATTCGATTGCTTTATAGCTCTAAACTTAATAAAATGTACACAATCCTATTTACGTTAAAATTCATTGCTTCTTGAACACCATGTTTTACTTTTAGGCCAAATTCAGGCTCAAGATATGAGAGTTAATAAGAACTAAAAAAAAAAAAAAGTACTACGGAATGATTGTCTTTTTTGACCTTGTCTTCTGAGTTCAAGAAAGCTTTACCGTATCTCCCAATCTGAAATTAATTCCATCCATCTCCACATAGGAGAATGTCTGCACAGTTGTGTCATGATGAAGCTGTTCTTTCACATCGGATGTAGAAAGTCGTGACCAGATCACTGTATAGCCCATAGCCCGATTTGAAATTGGACTGCTGAAAGTGCATTTTAGGTAGACCTGGGACCCCAAAAGCTCAGGAGTAACAACGGGGTGTAAAGCTGGAATCTGGAATTTCTCTAGGTGGGAAGAAAAAGCAGACTGTTATATAATGCACATTAGTTTAAAAAAATCAACACAGTTAAAATTATAAACAAGTGAATACTATAGAACTGAAAAAAGACATATAAAGTCTTATGTTTTATGAATGAAAATTATGCATTTATACTACGCTACACTATGAGAACTGAAGAAACTTCCTGGATGAGAAGCAAAAAAGAAAAAAGAAAAACCAGAAAGTCCAGTTGCCTTTAAAATAAAAGCACCTTTTTCTTTTTTGCAGATAAGTGAACGCTGAATTGTAACGCAAGTTGTAATTAAACTGAGTAGTTCAAAGCAATAAGATAATAAGAAATGATTAGCAAAGCATTTCCAATGGTTGCAAACAAAAGAGGGGTTTGCTTAGTAATCCTTCACTATCTACAGGGAAGCATAAAAAAAATATCCCTACTCAGTTTGAATCACAGTCATGTCCTCAAGGGGAGGAGGTCAGCATATCTATAGGAGATTTGGAAATGGAAAAACTTCAGGCACTTCCAGTCATGGGATCCCATCGTCAACATTTTGAATTATCTTAGCCCAAGGATGAAGACTATAATTAAGTGGTATCCCAAAGTTAGATAACACCCTTTTATAGCCTGTGGATTTTTTCTGCCATGAGGATTTTAAGGCTTCAGAAATATTCATGAATTCTTTACATTTAAAAACAGCAGAGAACAGGGATGTACTTAACAGCTCTCTTGGTCCTGACTAGGTCTTAATTCCCAAACATCAAAGAATCAGTGATAATATGTGAAAGTCCTTCGACTATGATAATAACCAAATCTGGAGGGATGGACAGTGATTTTTTTAAAAAAATCCTTCATCTCTAATCCATTAAAGAAATTTCTGTCCATTCAACTATATGACTGGATATAAAACATGGTGTTATTGGCATTCTTGGTTTTATTTTTAAAGTATTTATTTATATAGCCCCTTGTTTAGAAAACAACTCTGGGTGACACATCAACAAATTTATAATGATCATAAAAACATCCATATCAAACCAAACAAAAGATATTGACAGCCAAGGGCACCAATCAATATACTGCAATGCCCCTTAGAGATAGACTCTACACTCTGGTTTGATCCCCAAATGTACAACCCAATTTACAGTACTTTACAAATAGCCCTGGCAATAGGTAAACATTGGTTGCCAAGATTGTATATTTGCTACAAATAAGCATAAGAATAAGCGTAATAAACCAGTGTTTGTTTGTTTATTTAACTCTTAGTTGCATTCTCATATGAACTTTGGGTGGTTTCCTAATTTCCAAAAGTTTATTGGGAAATATGCAAGAAACGGATAAAAGATAATTCATATAATGTACGTAGAATCATTGTATAATGACTACATTGAATAATGTAGATCATTGGTTCTGCAGATAAAAGATAATTCATATAATGTACATAGTTCATGTTATTAAATTACCTTTAATGATGTCTTCTGATTCAGTTCTTTTGGGATCAAAAGAGTTGAGTTGTGATTCTTCAACAACAAAGGAAATAAATCAATTAACTTGGAATTATGAAATGGTGAAGCAAGTGCTAAGAGTTTGCTGATACTTCACTAGATATATTTTGACATGTTGATCTAATAGCTTTCAGAGTTTTCACAGATTCTCAGATAAGGAATATGTGCCTCAGCATTTCAGTTTTGAAACGCAGAAGTGGCTTGCTTCTTCTGGAGGTTGGGAAATAAGTCTTTTCATCATTATATATTTTGTAAACATAACCAGTTTTGTATAACATAACCAGTTATGTGCAAATATATACATAACTATGCAAAATCAATCCTTCCTGTCTTATCTGTCTACCTATCGATCTATCTACCCTGTTTCCCTGAAAATTCAACCTACCCTGAAAGTAAGTCCTAGCTTGATTTTTACACGTATGCCCAATATAAGCCCTATCCCAAAATAAGCCCTAATTAAGATCCCGCCCACTCCAGGGTACATGGGTAAAAGTTAAGCTAGGGTGGGGATGGGGGACTGGAGTTGCCCTACTCCTTATCTTTGGACAGTTGTATCCAGGCCTCACACACCCCGACACCTGCCTTGCCAGCCCTATTCTTCTGCAGCCAGCAAGGCTTTCCTAAAGGCCTCTTTATCTGGATCGATCTGGAGCTCTGTTTATCAGCTACAGAGGCCTTCAGGAAAGCCTTGCTGGCCCCAGAAGAAGTTTCTGAAGGCCTCTGACAGAGAAAAGGAGGCCAGGGGCAACATGTGCAAGTGAGCTTAGGCAGTGGATGACATCCCCTGAAAATAGGACCTTCTGCCTTTTTTGATGGCAACAAATATATAAGACAGGGTCTTATTTTGGGGAAAACATTCTATCTATCTATCTGTCTGTCTGTCTGTCTGTCTGTCTATCTGTCTATCTATCTATCCCTCCATCCATCTTTCAGATATTGGGAGTAGAATGTGACAACTCGCCACAGCCAAATCACCACAGCCAACGTGCCACTGTCAACAGGACAATTCAACAATTCAATTTAATAATCTATAATAATTCAAAATTATTTTTTGTTATTTACATTTAATTTTGTTCCTCCTTTTTCATCCTTTCTTTAATGATTCTATTGCATTATTTTTTTCTTATTATGTAACTCTTGTCCCGCGGTGAATTGGCTGTGGCAAGTCAGCCTGTGGTGACTTGACTAAAGTGAATTGTCCATGCAAGTTGGCTGTACCAAGTTGGCTGCAGCAAATTGTCATAGACTCTACTGAGAGACAGGTCTTGTCTTAATGATTTGTTCCATAATTATTTCCATATATATTCCATCATTATTGTTATTGTTATTATTAAATAAACTGCCCCCGAAGAAAATTTGAAAAAATGAAGACAACACCAAAGCAAACAAATAAAAAAATAATTTTGACAGGTTTTTTGATATGCATTTTTTCATTATATTTTAAAAAATGTACTACGTTTATTTTGTTTCCTGACCCAATTTAAACTTCTGGTTCTTACCACAAATATCTAAATCACATCTTCTAATATCAAGAAAGTTTATATCGATATAAATTCAGGAAAGTATTTTGTGTAGCAACATCTCAATTATCTAATCATTTGAATAGAGAGAGTAAGCCTGCCCAAGGTCCTTGTAATGCAGATAGTAAAAATGTTTTTTAAATTATTTTGTCTTTTAATTATTTTATTAGCTCCACTCTCCTGGAACTTTTAAAGTGTTCTTGGGGTATTTTATGTGGCTTTTTGAATATAACCTGGTTTCATGTTTGGGACTACAGATAATATTTAAAACTCAGCTTCTAATACTGAAATTAATAAAGAAATGTTAACATGAAGTTTAATAGTACTGAGATCAGTGAGCTTATTATTGTTAATATTGTGCCATCCATGTGCTTTGCAAAATATGCAAACAAAATTTCTTGCCTTCTTATAATATAAAATCTGATGCGGAAAAGTCAGAAGAAGAAGGGTAAGAGATAATCATGCTGCAAAATGTAAACTGAGTTACAGAAGGCATGGAAATCAGGAGATTATGCCAAAATCATGACAGAAAAGGGCATTTTCGAGGAGATAATTGAATTGAAAAAGAAGTGGCATCACTCAAGTGTTCTGAGAGGCAGTTTCAAGCACAAAGGGCAATCAAGGGGGGAAAATGTTATTTGAGTAGACCAGAAACTAAATGCATTTATAAGTATTATACTGTAGCTTTCCACAACAAGAAGGTCACAGAGATTTACCAATAGAGTACTTTTGATGATGACTGGGTATGGAATAAAAAGCTATTTACCGCAAATGGATTTTCTTTGTGTGGATTCCTTGAGATTCAAGTTGCCCTGCAAAATTCACATATTGCTACTGATTCTTCTAAGAAAGACTCATTTGTATTATTCTGTAGAAGTGATGGATTTAAAACGTTGTACCAGATGCAGTGCGGAATTGGTATCTGCAATTCCTTTTCTTTCTTAAATACAAAATAGAATCTCTTTTCTGTGCAGGGATAGAAATTTCTGATCAAAATAATTTAAAAAAATGTCAACCAAAAGTTATTGTCTTTCGGACTCCCTTAGAACAGCTTCCAAAGGAACTCTGGTTCATTTTCAACAGCTATTTCAGTGTTAGACCCCATTTAGTAACAAACACAGTACAAAATGTCCAAATACATTATTTTCACTCTTTAAGCAGAGCGTGGAAACAAAAAAAAAATTGTGCACAAAGTGTAACTGCAGTAAATTTTCCTTGGTGACACACTGCAGGTTAAAATCTGCCAAAGTTAAAACAACTATTCTATAAAAACATTTTGGGCGGCTGCTGATTTATTACCTGCATGGTAGGACTCTTACAAAAGGCAATGCTTGACTTGCTAGGTCACCAAGGTATGTACAGCAATAAGAATGGGTAGCAAAAGGAATGCATGGAATACAGCATAAGCCATAAATGTTCATGAAGCTCACCTTCTGCACAATAGCCCATGCACCCTTGGGTAGGTTGCAGGAGATAAACAAGGAACTCCCCACAGTGTCTAACTGAGATGGGGATTTGGAAGAGGCAACAGTCTTTAGTGCTTCCAGAAAAGAATTGCCAGGTTCCACAGGCAGTCAGTGCCTTTCTCTCTCCAGGACGTGGGAGAGAATCTGATTGAAGGGATAGCCAGATTGGGGCTTGCGTTCCACATTTGTTCATCTGTGAAATAAATAAAAAAAAGATAGTATTTAAAATTCAGGAGTAGAGCTGGGGTAAAGCAGGGGTGTCAAAGTCAAGGCCCGCAGGGTGCTTAGATCTAGCCCACGGGGCCATCCTGGAAACAGCAAAGGACCCCCCCCCACAGTGCCTCTGCCAGTGAAAATGGACTCCCAATCTCCGTTTTCAGCTGGGACGGCCTCCTGCAACCCTCTGCCAGCGAAAATGAATCTCAGGAGGACCACATCCTGAGCTCTATTTTCACTGGCAGAAGGTTGCAGGAGGTCATCCCATCCAAAAACAGAGATTTCACTGGCAGACCACTTGGGCCGCCACAGGCGTCCCTGACACGAGTGACGTCAAGCTGGCCATGTGCCACCAGCCACACACCCTCCGCCCCCCCTGAGGTCAAACACAACCCTGATATGGCCCTCAATGAAATCAAGTTTGACACCCCTGACTTAATCAATAATTTTCTTCCAATGAGTTGTGGAAGCAGGTAAAACAGAAGGGATTGACCCCCAAATGACATTCTCTCGTCAGGTCTGACCAGTGATTCAGCTTTTGCCAGTCAGGTTCAAGCAAAAATTGGACCTATGATGGCCTATCTCCAGAAACATCAGAATAGAATTCTGCTTAGGAATCCAGTTAAGTCAGTTAACAATGAAGAAACTCTCTGTTCCTCAAAGCAAATAATTTCTCTCTTCAGTAAACTCTACACATGTTCTGAAACAACAGCAACAACATGAAGAAACCTTTATTGTGGAAGCACTTTTAAACTACAAAAAGGCACACTTATCAAGTCTGCTCTACATCACTCTGACATTTCAACACTTTACTAGTGCAATATGCAGTTGCCTTGACTATAACATTGTTTCAATGTTGTAAAACTGTATTATTTCTTTTAGTGAGCAAATATTACTTATCTTAAATTAGACACTAAAAATTCTGTATATAAAATATCGTAAATGATTCGAGCCATACTCTAGAGACAACACTAAATTAACTTTAAACGCTTTGCAGCTTGTTACCATAATGGAAGATGGTTACTGCTCTAAGTTTTTGCCTGTATTATTTATAGAACACATTTACTCTTATTTTTTGCCCTTTAAAATAGTAATCTATCCCATGGTTTTTTTGATCCCAGATTAGTCACCCTGTCCTTTATTTATTTAACTCCTCATCAATGCCAGAATCAATGATAAAATATTATAAAAATTAATGTGATTTCTCAATTGTTTGGTGTGGGCAACAGCAACTTTTCAGGAAAGATTTGGGACAAATGGATTAATCCCCCCCCCCGATAATCACTATTACTGTATCATTCTCCCTATAAGTAGCTATGACTAATATTGGTTAAAGATTCCTATACATTCTGCCTTATATACTGAAAATTTCTGTAACAGCTAGAAAATTGCACTATTTTCCAGCTGGGAAAGGCTGGGAATCCAAAATCAAGCTTATAAAAGGTAATAATGCAAATGTATATGGAATTTCATAGCTTTAACCAGTTTAAAGCCTGGTCAACTGAACAATATGACAATTGCAGATTGCAGAATATAGAATGATTTCCAATACTAAGAGATTATGTAATCATTCTAGATCACGGGTGTCAAACTCGCGGACCACATGCCAGATGCATCACGCTCTGGCTACGCCTACCCCTGGTTTAGTGAAGGGGGAAAAAGTTGTGATACGTTACATGACGACAAAGTGTCATCGGAAGTTTGACACCCCTGTCCTAGATTTTTCTAGAATGTTTTTCTCTGTTTGATCTGTTCTCGGCATCCTACCAATTATTATTTATTTGTATGACCAGGATTGGAGAAGCTAATTCAAATCTATCCTCAGTTACAGTAGCAGTTTGGGTGACTCTGGGCTTCATTCTTCATTCTTTCAGCCCAGCTTACTTCATAGAATTGTTGCGTGGAAAAAAAATGTGTGTTGTCTTGAGCTCCTGGAGAAAATGTGGGATATACAAGCTATGATTAAGTACCTCTTAGTTTACTATGATATGTGAATCCTGCCTCGGTGATGTTTCCTGTCTTCGCAAATGACACTTCATTGGAATCTATGCTGTTTTTTGAAAGAAAAATATTCGGTGAGACCCTGGCTGCACATTTTTACCCTGCTTGTTTTACTGCTGTAATCAGTTACACTTGAGCCATTGCTGACTTTAGAGGCATTCAGTCTCTGTGAATAATAACCTTACACTGGGGAGGAAGAAGATACTGTTGTTTGGTGAACATTTCTTCTCAACAGATGTACTGAAAGTTTCAAATGAGCTTGGAAAAAAATTGACTAATGGGTTAAAAAAGGAAAGTAAAAAAATTGTAGCACAAAGTGGATATATATGGGCTTCTCAGCAAAATATACCCATGAAAACAGATGTAAGTGGCTCATTTTCAGCTTTCAAAAACTGATGATCAAATATTTCTAGAGTTAACAGTTATCACTGTAAGTGTAGATAAGTAAAATGATGCACAACTGCAGTGAAACTACTGAATTTGAGTGATGTGTAATGTTTGGGGAAAAAAATGTTAACCGAAGTTATGTATCTTTCTTTTGGGCAATTTTGCCAGAGTTCTTAAGGAGTTGCAGCAGCTCTTTTGTAGCATTAAAAGAATGGCTTTTGTATATGACAACAGAGTTGGATTGGGGTCTTCTATAAGTTATGTTTGCTTCACTGCAGTTCTGTCAGCTAATGTTTACATGGCATGCCAAGAAAGACACATATTAGCCCATACACACACACTGGAAGGCTCCCTGAGCACCGATAATAATGAGTTAGGCAAAATTAATATCAAACAATTTGACATGGTAAATTAATTTCTTGTTATGGCCTTGTTTGAAAAGCAAACCTTGTGTTTGAAGTTGATAATAGAATAATATTTATTTTAATGGGAAATGGCAAATTGGGGATGTCATTTAAGATTCACAGAGTATTACAAGTATTATGGAAGAGTTTAAGGTCATGCAATATAAACCTTCTCACTGTGCTTCATCCCTTTGCTCTTGGTGCTGCTGGTATTTAAATATGTCTTTTCTTTTTTGGGGATTTGTTCATATCAGTGTGAGGCTTTTGCTATGATAGCCTCTCCACTCAAACCTCACCCCCACCCCTTTCCAGAGGGAACAATGAGGTAACGATGCTGTTGTCTGTGTCAGCAGTTTTAATGCAATGCATATGAAATGCATTATGTGCCAAAGGATCTTGAGATGGTTTAGAATACAAAAATAATTAATTTAATTTAACAAACTATTCATGTTCTCTGTATACATTTTCTTACAAGTTTATACTTCCTAGTTCTGAGCGATACAATGGAGGGATGGAGGGAGGAAAATGTTCCAATCCTTGCTTTGATCCAATCTGATCCTCGCCTGCCACCTAACTACTAGCCTTCTTATGCCAGGAAAAAAACATTGTGTACCTCTGGTTCAGAAAATGCTCTATTGTATATGTAGTTGTAACCATAATTGTGACTAGAACTTCTGTCACTAAGCGATATGGCCTTTAAATGAGTCATGAAAGTCAAAACAGTAATCATCTTTTTCTTTCTTTCTTTTTTTGCTGTGATAGTTATGTGAGCCTGGCTTCCCCAACTGGGTAAACTTATTGGAATCCCTTTAGGAAGGTCGCACAGGACTGCAATTGTTGTAAATGCATGCTGGTTGCCAAGGGCCTGAATTTTGATTACATGTCTGCAGGGATGCTGCAATGATCATAAATGGGACGATCAGACATAAAGTCACTTTTATCAGCATCATTGTAACTTTGAATGGTCATTAAATAAATGGCCATCGATTGAGGATTGCCGGTATGCAGATGATACATAGTTCTTCTGTTTTTATTCCAAAGCACTCTAGGCAGGACTACCTTTGAACTCTAAAAACTTGTATTAGTACAGAATAAGGCAGCTAGAATTTGGAAGCAGAAATGTTATTAGCTTTTTATTTTGATTTTTATCTCCTGGCCTTTGGTCTGCCTTTTTATTCTCTCATGTCCTAAGCTTTTGAGAATTGCTTTTTTTTTTTTTTACTCGTATGCTGCTTTTAAAAAAAAATCCAAATCATATCTAATTCATTTTTTTTTTAAAGGCAAACAAAGAATAAAAATGGTTTTAATACACCACTTGGTAAAAATTAAACCATTTTTAATGGCATTATTTTGTTTTCCTGAACAAGTTTCAGGAAAGTGCAGCAGATAAATCTCTGGCAATCAAAGATCTGATCCTGTTAAATTAAGAATTTATTTCACACTGACATTGAGGGGTTTCTTTAAATATATATTTAATTTGTTGCATTAAAATCAGTGGAATTTTCGAGCGTTCATCATTACTTACACCACATTCTAAATGAGGATAGAGAGAAAATTGGATCAACTATTTTAATGTATCAAATTGGTCTGCGGCTGTAGTTTCCCTATTTTCTACTCAAAAGATTAACATGTTCCTCTTAATATAAAGCAGTGAGCATTTTAAAGTTTTAGATGGGAAAGGCAATCATACTCTGTTATACAAGGAAATTAGGTACCAAAAGTTATAATAGGGCTACCTGGTCTGAGCTGGGACTCCGGATGGCCACTAAATGCAGCAAAAGGTCAACACTGGACATCTAAGGTTCTGCATCTCAAATCTGCTAAATTTAGCTAACTACAGGTAGTCTTCAACTTATTACCATAATTGAGCCCAATTTTTTTGTTAAGTGAGACATTTGTTAAGTGAGTTTTGCCTGATTTTACGACCTTCCTTGACCCAGTTGTTAACTGAATCAGTGCAACTGATAAATTACTTGCTAAGTGAATCCAACTTCCCCATTGACTTTGCTTGTCGGAAGTCACAAAAGGTGATCACATGACCCCAGGACACAGCAACACTCATAAGTATGAAATAGTTGCCAACCACCTGAATTTTGATCACATGATCGTGAGGATGCTGCAAAAGGTCGTCACTGTGCAAAACGGTCGTAAGTCACTTTTTTTCAGTGCCATTGTAATATTGAATGGTCCCTAAATAAACTGTTGTAAGTCAAGGGCTTACAACATTTGTGGTATTGTGGACATTCTGTTTGCTCTTGTTTGCCACCCAGAGTCATCTGTTGAGATGGATGG
The DNA here is from genome assembly GCA_027560395.1 of Boaedon fuliginosus. NCBI lineage: Eukaryota > Metazoa > Chordata > Lepidosauria > Squamata > Lamprophiidae > Boaedon > Boaedon fuliginosus. The sequence continues at coordinate 112,322 of JANHGC010001111.1, forward strand.
CTTTACAAGTCAATTACATAAATTAGTTTCTAATATTTGTGTAATTAGAAGCTATCATGTATTCCGCTAAAATTCAGCTAAAATATTTTTAATGGAATCTGAAATCCCATTGTCTAGCCTATTTCTCACCGTTCATTCTCATATTTGGCTGATATTTCTTAATCTAGGCAGCAGTACCGTGGGATAGGTATATACCACTCATAGTTAATCTATCCAATTATTTGATGGATACATATCACACTTTTTTTAAAAAAAGTGGAAGAGCTGCCCATTTCAATTAAATGATAAACGTACTAGCATTACTCTGCTACATTTTGAGTTATCTATTTTATCCTGTTTATTCAGGATTTAGATAATCAACTGACTTACAGGCTGTCACTGATTGAGTATTCACAGATTGAGTATCCCTAGTTATATGGGGAGAAATCATGCCACTGGTTTATTTATGGTCTGCGTAGATACTGTATGTTATTAAATATAAGTTCATGT
>JANHGC010001113.1:110543-123527 GCA_027560395.1 Boaedon fuliginosus
AATCTGGGTCCTCATTTCACCGACCTTAGAAAGGATGGAAAGCTGAGTCAACCTTGAGCCTGGTGGGATTTGATCTGGCCACCTGCTGAACAGGTCAGCAGAGGCTGCAGTGCTGCATTTAACCACTGCGCCACCGAGGCTCTTAGAATGCAACATGGCATAGGATTAGGTCCATTTTTCACTGAGCACTCTCTTCAGATCTGACAGACATTCGGCATACATAAGCCCTTTTTAAGAAGCAGATTCTTACATTTAGAGACCTGCTTGCACATGGGCTATTCCTTTTATTCTTTTGGCTAGTATGCTTTCCCCTCCCTCATACATTGCTAAGTCCATATCTAGACCAGTAGGAGGCTGTTTCCTTTGCCTCTTTCACAGTAAATTTAGTGATGTTGTTTTTTTTTACTGTAGGACAGAACTCCCATCAAAGCTATACTTAATTACTAGCCAGTCTTGCTTTGAAAGAAAGCAGATGCTATAGACAATAGGTCTGCTGTTGAATTGTCCTCATATTAAAGAAATAACTTAAACCTGAATTACCCCCAAAAAAATTATTTCCAAAACTACCAGGAAACAAAGATGCATACGACCATTTAAACTGTGAAACTGGTTACTGTGAGAGGTGCTTTTGCTTGATGTGCTCAAGCAGAGGCTGGGCACCCTCTGCCAGGCATTCTTTCCTTTGGGGCATTACTGAACTGACAGTGATCTAGAGCAGCGATAGTACATTCCAGTAGTAAAGGCTATAATGTGTTTATTCTGGGCTACTGGATTTTTGGGTGGAGAGTGTGTGAATGAGTGAGTGAGGACTTGTTTTAGCACAGAAAGATGTGGACGCTGGGGTGGATTAAACCTGTATAAGAAAGCAATTGACACACATTGACTTCAGGCTAGCTTCTGAATAGGATAAAATCTGCTAATGGTGTCAGGATAGGAGGTGAAAGCCACTGGGACTTCCTAGTGAAAAAAAGCTAACATTGGGACCTTCAAGGTCTATTTTTGGTCTGTCTCTTTTTAAATATTTTAATTTTTCCTCTGTTAAAAGTATTTTTAAGAGAAGATTTGAAGGCTGCGATAAGCACAGAGCCCAAGGTTTTTTCAGTCCTTACCTTGTAGAGATAATTTGAAAGGTAAAAGAAACACATTGGTTTGATTAGTAGGTAGGCAAAATCTTTGCTAGAGCATTCTCTACTATAGAAAAGAATGTACAATTTAACTTAGACATTTATTAAGCAAGAAACTCTTTCTTGATTTGGTACAATTTTGGAATTACCTTAGATTGTTATTCCATATACTTACTTGGGAATAAGCCTCACTGAACTGAATAAACATAAATAGGAATAGCAAATTTATCAAATACCATGAGCGTATAAATTCTATTTGTGAGCAACAAGGAGAAATCGGGTAAACTCTTTAAAATGCGTCTATTAATCTATACTCTAAAAGAAAAGAAAGCAAATTTATCCTGGGAGGAATTTCTTGTCTTACAGTAACAAAATGTTGGCAGGAGCTCTTGTGAATTTATTTTCTTGGCCATAATTCTGTGTAGTCTAATATCTGTCTGCAAAGCGTTAATATAGAAGAGAGGGAGATTTGCTAACTATTCTTGGTTCCCAAAGAGAAAAGAATTTGTTATGTTTCAAAGGGAGGATTACTATTTTGCACGCCCCCCCATCTCACACATGGCTCATTCTTATGGTTCTAGGCTTCTTGATGAACTGCCTGATTCAGTAACAAGGTGGGGTCCTGCAGGAGAAAACTGTGGTAAGTGTAAACACATGTGAGCATTATTATATTTCTCCCTTGACGATGGCCACTCAAATTGCCTAGTTTATGATTCCGAATGGCCAATATTTCTATTTCAAACTTGGCTTGAAAATGCTGAAAGGTGTACCTTCACAGTGGTAGAGGAGAAAAGGATACACTTCTGTTTCCTCCAAGCTTATTGAGCTATGGACCTGGTCAAACCCTTTTCCCCTTACTTTCTTGCTTCTGCCTTCAGCTGGGCACAGCACACTGCAATGCCTTCTAGAGCTACCTCAAATGAAGAGTATGTTACACCTTCAATAAAAGTAAACTATCCTTGATATTTGGCCACCTCAAGTGAAGTTGATTTGGTGTTTTTCTAAAAGAAAAAAGTGATGTGTGCTTTATAGACATGGCATAGAGATGCTTCTTTCAGTGAGAGATGAAGGAATAGATGGCTGTTATTTTTTTGCAAAATACCAAAATCCCACAATAGCGATGGTTTTGAAAGGAAGTTAGAAACAAGTGGATACTGAATACCATATTTATTTTTGTTTTGTTAAAAACAGTGTTGCTGCTAGGTTGCTATCTGGCTTCTGTTTGTTCAATTTAACTTGCTCTGATTCTGAGACAAAATGTTCACACAAGAAATTAAAATGCAGTAATTATATAGTATAGACCAGCACACTGTTCAATTTGGCGAAACCTAAATTATTTTGTTAAAGATATTTAAAGCTTACTTGAAAATAATTATTCTGCAAAATGTATGTTGCTGCAAAATATATATTTATTATTTATTTATTTGATTTATACCCCGCCTCTCTTCCCCGGTCAATATATTTATATTATATATATATTATTTAAGAGCACTTTTGTATTTCCTAATGATTGCCAATATGGAATTTGCCTTTCTTCATAGGAGATGAACACTGGTTCAGTATTGATACTGAGCCTCCATCACAATCAGAGTCAGTTTCCAATCACCTGGCTAAAATCCCATCAACTTGCATGTGATAATGGGCGTTTTTTTCTTTTTTCTTTTGGTCCTCATAATTGTATAGTGAATAGCATTTACCAAGGTATAGCTACTTCATTAAAGTTATTTGTTAGGAAAATTTTCTTAATACAATTTTAAAATGTTAAATAAATCACTATGAGTACATATGCTATTTTAATGCCAATTTCCCTTGCTGGAAACTCTCTGAGTAATCTGTTTTAAGTGGCTTGAATTATTTGGTGTAATCAGCAAAATTAGCCACCTCCGGATTATGAACAGCAGTGGCATCAGTACTTGGTAATTCAAGTAAACAATGTCCATTGCAGTCTCCTTTAGAAGAGATTTGTTGACACTTTTAGAAGAACCGGAACCTAGTGGGATTGTTTCTATAAAAACAATTTATTCTTTAGCAAGATGTGTCCTATTGGCTTGAAAAGTATTGCTAATGTTTCTAATACTTCACTTGAAACAAATATTAAACTAAGCAGCCTATCACTTCTTACATTGCTCCCTAAAACCATTAACTATGGTACTTTCATCAGATTAAAGATGAATTTTCCTGTAGTACTTATTCTAATACAGAGGTTGATTTAAGGACACGTAATACTGTTAAGAGATCAGCATTTATACATTTTGACTTGTCTGTGGCTGAATACCATCTGGTCCTGCCAACTGAATTTCAAGGAACTATTTATGCCACTATTTCAGAGGTTCTATGGGTATTAATTCAAATATGAATATTGTTATACATTACCAGGATAATTCATTTAGTTTCTCTGCAGTGTCTTGATAACTTTTTCATGTCCCGGTCTCCTTTACTACCCAACCATTTATAACTTCATTAGAAGGTATTTCTATAATTTTAATCATTGATGCTTTTAGCCCAGATTGGCCCACAATAATTACATTATGTTGTTTGTTGTAGTCCATATTATGTCCTTACATGCCTTCTGAGTTTATACTCCATTCTCTTGTTTTTTATAAAGGACTTTTTAAAACTAATACCTTTTTTGATGCTTCACAGAAACTACTTTAGTGGTTTTTTGGGGCTTGATAATATTATTTAAGTGGTGGTATACATTCTAGCAGGGTTTCTGGTTATGAATTTGAATAATTGCAAGCATTCTGGAGATGGTAGCCTTTCATTCATTTTTTTTTACAAGTTTCTTACATTGGACTTCCTTATTTTCATTTTGTTATAAGTTACATTAGCTGACAAACCTCTGCTTCCATTTGATTTACTAACACAACCTATGTAATAAAAGGATTAAGATGTCCTCAGGTAGATCTCAGTTTTGATGACTAGGCAGGGTTTTTGACAATAATATTGATGTAATTTCTCATTGCCTTCTTTTAGGATTTTTTAAAAAAATTACAATAAGCCTGAAATTCCCTGGTACTCTTCTCTCCGAGCACTAAGCAGGGCTGAGTTTAGATAACCCTTTAAACCAGGGGTGGGATTCTACTGGTTCGGCCCAGTTCAGGCAAAGCACACACTCACCGAACCGGCTGTTAGACCGGTTGAATCACATCCCTGCTTTTAACCCAGGAAAATTGGTCGGGTGCTGCCGTTGGCTGAGACCTTATTTCAGCATTTGGGTCTCATTAGGACTTATATCTAGCTCCCATTTGTTCAATGAATAACTGTACGAAGACACTTGTTCTGGATATCCCCTTTATTATATGTGGAATGTGTTTTTTGACATTTTCTATGAAGATTACGGTTTCCATTCTATATAAAGTATCTCGTTTTTATGTAACATTCAAATAAACCTAACATTTTTGGTGGGATGTTTGTTTGTTTGAAAAGACTTGCAGTTTAATCGAATGGCTCACAAGAACATAATACTTTATTTATAATTCACTTTTGGAACTTGTTCTTAAACTGAAAAAACAAGCAAACAATACTACAGGTGTAATAGCAGCCACATCAAGTGCATTTTTGAATGTTAACACTACAAAATGCAGGGAAGTCAAGAGATCACAAGGCAAGTTATAAGAAGACAGAAATAGCATGAACTGTACCGTGGATTAAATAGTCTCAAGTGCAAATTGTGAATGTTTACTTTCTTTACACTGATGAATCACTTACGTGCTTGTCTCCAATTCTTCTGAACTAGGTTAAGATACTAAGTAAAGGGTTTGCTCCTATGTACCCACCTTTACTTTATTAAAGGTATATATTTGAGTTTTCTATCTCTACCATCTTTTTTTCTTTTCAGATGTATCCTTCTAGAATGAAATCTGGAGTTCAGTATCATGTTTAAGCTCCGACTTATTTATATTTCATCCATATTTAAATACGTTCATGTTACATGGCATGAAATAAACTGGTCTGTTTGTATTTATTTGTAGTCTTGTAGAAATATCAACTTTTTCAGCTACTCATTTCAGCTACTCAAACTGCCAAATAACTACATTACGCTAATGTACATGTTTAATTGGTCAGTAAAATGAACCAAAGTGGGTCATGATGTAACCAGTGGTTATAGTGACATGAAAACCAATATAAACTTTGCATTATTTCTTTGAACTCTGTGAAAATGCCAGATAAAATATGTGTATTTGGTACAATGGAAAAATATTTATTTGTCACAAAGGCATTAGATTAGCCAATGTTGAGAGTAGAATGAGGAACTAGAGAGATACATAACTTTTAAGTAAATACTTGTATGATTAAAATTATATTACTGGTGCACATTAAATGGTGTTATTTTTTTTCCAGGTGAAATAGCCAGATTTTTTCAAAATGTCTCTAATTTAACATATGATGAAAAACCCCAATATAAAATATTGAGGAAAATCCTTTTGAATGGCCTGGAACCAAAAGGAATTTGTTACAAGGAGACACTGGATTTAACCTCTGCTCAAACCTCTCTAAATGAATGCACAATTCACCACAGGAAGGTAAGTAATGAAACAATAAAGGCCAAGTCTAAATAAAGAAGAGGTAATAATACACTTTGTAAAGATTAGTTAACTTTAAATCAAACTTGATATTCGGCAAAATTAAACTTACAAGTGTATGAGATATCTTTTTCAAATTATTCATTTTAACTGCTGAATTGAAAATGTGAGGGAAATGGAAGAAAAAAAACAATAGATGAGGTAAGGATCAAAGAGATCCATGATATGTCTTTAGCAGCTAAGAACATGACTCAAAAGCTAAATAGAGTTGGACCAGGTTAGTACATAGATTGAAGATATCCATGAAATATAAAAATAGACTAGACTGGAAAATAAAAAAAAATATTCCAGAAGGCGGCAGTAACCAATCATGTTTTCAGAGGAAGTGCTTTAATATTTCCGTGAAGCCGTTCAGTACTAAGCTTGCTTTACAGGAATTTCACCTTGGAAGAGCTTCAGATTATTGCTAGAGACAGATTAAGATGGTGAGCATTTGTCAATCCAGTCACTGGGAGTAAAAAAGGACTGTGGCATACAGTATAAGTAAACTGTAAAGTAGATTACGCTACATTTTAAAGGATTAGTTTCTGATTTAAGGTGTGGAGAAAGCATTGCTCAGTGTTAAAGTGCTAAACCTTCCGATTAGATAATGTAGTACAGGGCTGTCAAACTCCCAGCCCACGGGCTGGAAGCGTCACGTGCTGGCCGTGCCTACACCTGGTTTAGCAAAGGAGAATAAAGTCCCAATACGCCATGTGATGTTGTAATGACATTAGTTTGACACCCGTGATCTAGTATATTAAACTTTTGACATTTTCTTGGATAGGTTCCAAAACAATGTCACACTCAAGTTGGGGGATATTGGCTTACTTGGAACAGATACATTTAATTTCATTGTCTTTCTGGATAATATAGTTTGTGTTCTGTGGTATTTGTGAATCATGAATGCCAGCAACATTCCACAGACCATATTTAAAGCAATTGCTTTTTATTGCTCCAGCTATTTCATTTTCTCTATCACTAGCACCAACCTCAAGATTTTATTTTTTGGCCATATTTTCATTCTTGCCTTCCAAAAACTCTATACTTGGATTACGATATGTGTCTTAATATAAATTAACCATGGTACCATAGTGCTCCTTATTTTTGTCTTATTGGAAATGTACAGTAATAGTAGTAGTAACAGTAGTAACAAATCTTTATTATCCATCTTGGATTAATATGATTAACAGCATTTTCCAACTCCAATTAAAAACATGAGATGGCTGTCTCTTACCATATGGGTAACTCTGAAGTTTTTGTTGATGAGTATTCATTAAGGCAAGGTCAAGATGTCATTCAGTTTTAATATCCCTAGTGAACTTTGGACTGTCACAATAATATGTTAGTCAAAAAATGTGGGATGCAAACTAAAGTGACTGATCGGCTGTAAGATAAATGGTGATCCAAATCTTAGTGCACAGATGGTTTTGATTTGCTGAGTTTTGTAGCTGTTGCAACTGAAGACATAAAATAGCAGCCTAGTCATAAATTAGCTCTTTGGAAGCCAAACCTTGGCACCAAAGCTTTACAACCTTCAATTAGTAGCAAAAGAAGTATTTGAATGACTCTGGTATTGACATTGGTATGTCTGCATAGTAATCATTCCTAATAGAAGAGAATCTCTGTTTGAGGGGCTTTTGCATGGCTAATTAACTACCACTGAGAATATGTAATTTTTTCATGATCTCCCGATTGTCACCTTTCTCTCATGATACAATTACATTTTATTGTAGCAAGTGCCTTTGGAAACCCAATTGTCAACACTATTTACGTTGTGCAGAAAAGCAGAACAAAAGTTCATGTTTAATAAAAAGCCACTGGATTTTGATCTTGATAATTGCCAATACTTTTTCCCCCCAGAGTTTTATAGACTTTGGTATATTTTTTTTTTCATCACTTTTTCCACAAAGCAAAAAGCCATTTCCTTGCTGCTGTGGTTGCCATTTAATCTAAATTAATTGGAGCTGCTTCTTTTTCTATCTGTGATTGGTACAATTTTCTAAAGTTAATTGAAATATGCATTTTTAATTAAGAAACCTGCTTTTTGACAAAGTTTACTTCTTTCATCTGTAAACACAGATCTAAGTTATAGTCACTGATTCTTATTAATTCTACTTAAAAAGCTCATCTTGGACAAAATCCTCTGAAACAGCATCCAAGGATTTATAGGAGCTACTCGTAAAACGAAGCAGACTTACATTCTCAGATTCAGCCTCCTCATTCTTCTCCAAGGTTTTTAAGCTTGGGAAATCTAAAAGTTATAAAATGCCAGAACAGCACACCCAAACATTCACAAGTCTTATCCGTTTTCTCATGTCTAGGACTTGCAAAAAAATTTAGACCAATTTGCCTGCAATGGGAAGTACTTATTTTAAATATCAGTAGATAGTTTAACACCATTAAGTGATCATACAGTTTTACAATAGTTTCCTACAATAACAGGACACAGCCTGCATAAATGTCTTGTGATATAGGTTGCAGTTGGTTATGGATATGCACACACACACACACACACACACACCAAAGTTAGAGAAACAAACTTAACCTCATCTGTTGCCATTATTTGCAACCATAATTTATATTAATAAAATACAGTCATTGTGTGTGAGGAGATGCAATGTATGTTCTGTGCTGGTATAAGGAAGGCAATAAAACTAAAGGTGAGGAAGGGGGTGCAGAAAAGAAAATTAACAGCACCACTTATCCCAGTTGTAGTACCTATGATTTCAATATAGGAATAGGTTACAGAATTGTTAGGAAATGATTGATCTAAAAATAGAAAACTTATTTTCTGTGGGTTAGCTTAAACCCTGTCTCAGGTTACAGTATTGGCATGAAGCAAATCTTGATATGAAAATGGGATATTGGTTTTGCTGTTTCCAAGTACATATAAACCTCATGACAAAAAAAATGTCAATTGTCACAGCTTCTGTTATTATGTGTTGCTAAAAACAAGCCTGTGTTTTATAGAAACTTCCACTAATTCCAAATTTGATATGTGGGGTCTGTTTTTAGTTTTTACCAATGCAATCGCTACAGAGCTGTTCAAAAAGAAAAGAGATCTGCAATTCGGATTTGAGATTGAAGTAGGACAAATAATCTTCCATATTAAAGTATTGTAGAATTGAATAATTTATGTACCAGGTATATTTTACTTTATTTTAATACATTAAAATTTGTAACTTGATAGGTCAGATATGATAGAAAATCCATTTTTCCTGTCCATAACATACAAAAAAGATGGGAGAGGATGTTTCATATTCCAAATATGGAGCTAGCAGAACCAGACATTTAATAATATTGGCAAGAGTTTATAAAAAGTAATTACTCCTTTAGTTGTTATAGGTGTCTGGTGTTTGTCATAATAAAGTAAATCCTTGATTAAACAAATAAAGACAAGGGTTGCTTCAAAGCTGAATGAATGGGATTTTTCTAGCCTAGAAACACTTATATGAAAGAAAAACATCTTTACCGATAGCAGTGAATTATTGCCTTCTGGATATCCACCAAACAGTTACATTAAAATTTAGGCTTGTATCAGGGTGCTAATAAATATGGGGATTGATACCCACTTAGATAATTTTAAGATCTCTGGCATGGAGTATATTTTTGTTTTAAAAAAAGACATAACAAAGAACATTGCCCAATTAAAATCTTCCTTTTTCCCTTTTGGTTTTGGAACCAAATTTTAAATGTTTTGTAAAAAAAATAGATTTAAAGAATTGAACATGAGAAATCTTTGCCCATTCTCTGCAAATAATTCACAACTCTTGCCTCTTGAGTGGAATACTGGAATTGGAGATACACATTCAAGTGTGTGCTTCATCCAGTGCATTTGATTTGATGGTCTTAGTGCATTGCCAATGCATCCTACTTTATAACTCTTAACTCTTTATAACTGTGGTATAATTTGCTAATCTTTCCCATTCCTTTTGCTGCTACTGCTCTTTTCTAGGTTTCACAGCACAAATGCATTTTGCAGCTGTTAAGATTTCAGTTTAAACAGCCTCCTGATACATGTAAACCAACAGCTTTAATGTAATAGGGAATTTTAAAGGAAGAGGCATAAGAAAACAAAGATATATTGCCTATCAACATGGTATAGATTAACTCTACATTTAAAAGCTTAGAAAAATACTATTTTCTCATTTGTGACACTGAAATTAAAATACAGTATTTTATTGACAAACTTGGTTTAACCTCTACTAAAGGTTACTAACAGTCATCTCGATTTCTCTAAAAAAATACTGAAACACTTTTTTTTAAGTAATGCTGCCTTAGGAAAGCAAATTGTAATAATCTTAAATAGCTGCTAATTTCATAAAATTTGTCTATTCCTTGCATGACTGCATTAATGTTAGCAATGTTTTTCTAGTATTGTGCATGATCTATTTCATGTTAGGACTCACTCAAATTCTTTTAACATAAAACTAATTCAGTGGATGAAGGCTGCAGCAATACTGTATCATTTCATGGATTGCACTCAGGATGGCTTAATTTGTATATTTAATAGGCTCATTTGCTGATGCCGACACTGAAGCAAGTTAAAGGACAAGAAAGCCAACTAGAGAACAAGGAATTTTTTAATCTTAGAAAAGCCACTCCACAAATGAAAAGTAGCCAAATACAAGATAAGCCAGTACTGGTTAATTTGTATAAGTTTACTCAAACTTCAGTGGTGAGTTTGTTATGTTGCATTAAATTGTTGTTTTTTTACTTTTTTTCTAGAGCACAAAGTATAGATGATAAATAGAAATAAAGTATATTTGTCTTGAAATACCGGTAATACTTTCCATGAATATGGAAATATTGTTAGAAATTACTATCAAATAATATGTCTAATGCCCCAGAGATTACCAGGTCGAACAAATCATTAAGAACAAATATTCTGTTCCATTATCATAATTAATATGGTGTTTTCTAAATTTAAAGGTTTCCAGATTTTTACTCAAATCTTCAAAAATTTAAAAACTTCATTACATATTTATTACTCAATGCAAGATAACTGAGCCTGAATTCATATTGCCCATATAGTAAAGTTTACATTTGTAAATATTTAATATTTAAGTATTGTGACTCATAAGGTAAAAACTAATGGGTACCTAGGGAATTTAAAAGATATTTAAATACAATCAGTATTTATGCAGTGCTTCAGACACCACACATTTGGAAAACTGTAATTTTCTGTGATTATATGAACTAAATATTATCTCCATGAAATAAATAGAAATGTTTGATTTGCATGTGGTTGGAATGGGAATGGTCCTTAAATTTGTATGTTATGCACACTTTATAAAAGTTGACATGTTAGTTTTCTAGTATATGATTATTCACTTGTTTGAGACAAATTCCAGTTTGTCCAAGTGGAACCCCCCTAGCAACAGTTTGCAGCAAAACTTTAACAAAAGACTCTTTAGATACATCTTTTTGATCATTATACTTTATTTTATTTTTTTTAATCGCTAATGTAGTTACTATTTTTATTTAGCTTTGGTAATATAAGTGAAGAACAAAGGGGAAAATACTTAGACAACTTCTCTAGCAACAAAGTACTGAATATTTGCTCTTAGACAAATTGCCACTGCTAATGTTTTTGCCTTCTTTTATAGGACAATGTAAAACCATTGCCCTGGACAGATTCCTGCAGCTCTTTCCAGAATTCTGAAGAAAATTGTAGAGAAAATGGAGTCACATATTCAGTAGTCCATCCACCAGCACTGGTTCTAAGTCTGACTAGCTCTTCCACATGCTGCCCCTCTCAGATTGGACTGCATGGGAAACTGTTTCAATACATTGTGGCCATTGTTGTTCTTCTCTTCTTAATAATGCTGTCTCTCTATTTCCTTTGATACCTTCTCCACGCAGTTATCCATTTGTATTCAGATTTTCTTAGTAGATATTTTCAGTGTGATTTGCTGTAATAAATTTGTTTCCAAAGCAAAGTTATCTTATGTACAGATGAATATATAAAGTTGCCTACAATAGTTTCCAGTATGTTACAAAAACTGTGAGATTTTAAACATTTGAAATATACACCATTCCCAAAACTCCCAAGTTTAATGCTTTGTACACTGGGATGCACTATAAGCCTATAATGAAGTTCCCCATGAATTACAATCGTATTATTTTCAAATTTATTTGGAAGCATTTTTATGCATCTTTGCTTACCTTACTACAATATGGGCATTCACCAAATATGACATTAAAACTTTGCCGACTTGAAGGGAGCCCACGTAACCACTGGAGAAAAAAACAAGGTGTCATTTGCTGCATTTGAAGATAGACGATGACTATGAAAATGTTGCAAACAGGATAAGCATCTCTCCTGTTCAATGCTTTAAATCAAGAGTACATTCTGATCCAACATCTCTCTCTCTCTCTCTCTCACACACACACACACACACACACACACACACACACACGTTATCAGCTCTAGGAGTAAAGTTGATTTCTTAAGAGAACCAATTCTGATAGTTTGGTTATACTTAGTGTTACATTTGTTTTAAAAGCAATGCTAAGACTCATCTAAAAGTAGAAGTTGCAGTAATTATTAATTAAAAGATTGAGAGATAAAATTAATAGCAAACAATGATGTATAACGGTGAGCAATAATATTCTATATCAGTATATATTGTTGTTGTAAAAATCTACTTGTTCTGTACTAAGCAATTAGATTCCCCTTGGTTTTAAAATCATACAGCTACTGCATGGAGTTAAATGCCTAGAACAAAGACAATATTGAATGCCTATAATCATACCTCATATAAACAAACTTGATGAAAAGTCTGGCCACAATGAGAGTCATCACAAACCTGGTCTGGAATAGCTCCATCCAGACGATAAGCATAGCAAATACCACAATCCATAGAGAAATCCTTAAAAATATAAAATATAACTGTATTGGTGAGGGGGCTGGGTTTAGTTCATGCACTGCACCCAACCAGATTTCACCCAGGATTTATGAAAAACACAAATAGCAGAAAACAGCAGCACACTAAAACAAACCAAATTACATGATGGCTCAACAGCATTTCTAAAGTTCATCATATGGCAAGTTGTAATACGTTATTTATTAAAAAAAAAATCATGTACTTTGACATTAATTGTATCAATTTTATATAGCACTGTACATTATGACTTAAGTGTTTATGAGGCACACTGGTTATTTATAATTGTGTTTTCAAGTAGCCATTTTTGAATTTATATACATGAATTATTATTTTATTTATTTATTTATTTATTTATTTATTTATTTATTTATTTATTTATTTATTTATTTGATTTATACCCCG
>JANHGC010001113.1:135597-146254 GCA_027560395.1 Boaedon fuliginosus
AATTGAAGCTGTGAATCCAGGCGGACTCCCAAGTTGCGAACCCACTCTGAGGGGAGCAATTTCTCTCCTCCCAGAGTTAAAGCTGGAATTTCAACCGGACTACGTGGAGGCAGTACATACAGTACATAATGCAAACAGTTTCAATATGTCTGGGAAACTTCATTTATATACTGAGACTTGTATAGAGGGGAGGGGAGTATTTTTAAAAATCAAGATTTTTAAAACAGATAAAAATTAAAATCCATATTAAGACAATCTATTTATCAGGCTAACCTATATTTTACAAAGCCGTATGAAGCATTTGAGTTTTCAAGAATTTTCAACCAAATAAAATAATATAAAGAAGTGAGAGGTATGAAGTAAGAGGTATGTGCTTGTGTTATTCCTATGTCAATAGGCAGACATTAAAAAATTCTTGCTACCAATTTTTGATGATGTTGGTTTCTGAGAAATCCTTTCCCTGGATGCCTATCAGGCTCTCTTTTCTACCTTAAAAAAAATCAAATAAATAAGAAACTAAGATGCTATAAACTTCTTGCATTATATTTGCAGAAATTTCTTTGGACCTCACTAAAATACCATTTGGATAATAAGAAGCACCCCGAATAGCGAATTTGTTTCGTTTTGTGAAACTTACTTTTATGAATAGGGAGATTTCTTATGACAGTCATTTTGTGAATGGGCCCACAGCAGGCTCCCAAAACTCAAAATATGCTCTTGGCACAGAAATGTTGCTTAACTAATCCAAATTAAAAGCTAATCCATTTGACTGCAAGCATGATCTTTTGGAGCAGAAGGTATTTTACACACACAATGAGCAGGAATAAAATGTCTCCTATCTAAGGTGATATATTAGGAAGAATATTATTAAAATAGAGTTTCCAGATTTCTTAGTAAATGACACATCGCATATCTCCTATCACCTTGAAACCAGATTTTTTTCCTTCCTTGATTTGGCATGCAACTATCTGTTTTTCATTTCTAAGCATTTCTTTTATTTTAAAAATCCATTGCAAAGAGATATATGGGAAAGTTCTGCTCCATCATATATTAATTTAAGGAAATTTAAAGCTCATGGGAACAAGAATCTCTTTTTTAAAATGTTATTTAGGCAATTGGGAATTCTGCCCTATCAGCACTTAAGACTTTGGCTGATGTTGACAAAAGCAAGAAAGATGCTTCTTGCTTATACAGCAATTTAAAAATATTTGTTATGGAAAAAAACAGTATAATCAGAGAAGGTAGCAGCTCTCAAGGTTAGCACTATGCTCTCAAATTCTCTCTAAATAATGGCCATAAATAAAAAAAGATTCCGTCTAAAACAATGGTAGACTGATATGAAAATTTAATATATACTGTAGTTACTACGGACAATTATATTAGATCCTATATACATGGGATCTAATATATTTATCTTATATAGTTAAAGACTGAGTCTCTAATATTTTTTAATCTGTTTTGGTGATAGTTCTTTTCCTTTACAAGGATTTCAACACCATGTCTCCAAAAGGGTTTCTTTGGCTATTCAGGCCAACTGCTATAGAAGACTCCACAATAAAGAGTTTATTCTTCAGTGTATAACTTTTGGCACAGCCAAATGTTTTTAGCAGACCTGGCACACACTACTGAAAATGTTAGATGGGCTAATATTTAGACTTCAGTTCTTATTATATATCAATCTGTATCTATGCCTTTCGCCAGAATTCCCAAATATTTGTGAGCCAATGGAACTGCAAGAGCACATTATGAGGTGTTCTTAAAGAGAGTTGCCATGGTGGGAAAAATGCAAGATTCCCTCTCACCAATAATGCTTCCAGTTCTCCTACACTCCTTGCTTAAAGTTAAGGCCACAGGAGTACCATTTTCCATTGACGCCCAGGGGAGCTGACTATTCATTTTCATGACAAAGAAAGAATTAATACGAGATCTAGTAATCCACTTCTCTGTGCATGTGTCCCCCCTCAATATTTTAGCCATCATCTCTTGCAAACTGCTACCCCTAATGTTGTGGTTTTTGGATGAAAGTCTCTATCCTAGGATGAATTGAACATGAATTCAAACACTTTTTACAATTTAGTTAGAATTTCTTTAAAGTAATTCCTCTGTAATGGGCTTCTCAGAGCCTTGGAGAATGGCAGTTTCCGAAATATTACAACCACATAACACCTACATATTCTTCCTTCATCGTAAAAATGAATAGTCAGTTCCTCGGTGCATCAACATTTTGTTATCAACATGGGAATAAGTTGGACACTAAAATAAACATATTCAGGTGCTATGTTTCCTGTAAAATAAACAATTTTCCCTTTTAATAAATCTACTTAAAGAAGATTCAGAATCCTGCCAATATGTGGCTGCTAAGAATACATTCACAAGGGAATCGCTCACCATCACCAGACTGGAGTCAAAACCAATACTTGCTCATCATCAATGTCTAAGATATCTCACTTATACCTTAAATCTATTGGAAGATATAATTTAGAGTTGGGAATAATAATTTTAAAAAAAGGTTTAGTGCTCCCTTTCTTGATCTTTGATAATATGTTATTGAAGAATTGTAACAATGGGACTCTTGTCTCAAAGAAAAATACTAAATATAACAGGCTGGGTTGGGCATTGTTCTGATAATAATTGTGCCTATTAGCTGCCTTGCCCAGCAGAATTGGTATTGTTTGAGCTGAACACCTTTGCTGGAATATTTTTGTCTTGATATTCTTATGGTACTCTTAAACCTCACTCATAATCCCCAGAGCCATGGAGTCCTTTCCAATCATTTAACAAGTAGGCTAATGTTGTTCCTGTGCCACTGCTTGAACTGTACTGTCATTTGTATTTGTACCCTTCTCTACTTCCATAGTTTTATCCTAAGGTTTTGGCTTCCTCTCCGCATCTTCATCCCTGAAGTATAACGATGTTACAAGAGTAAGGGGAAGATTCTGGGATTTCTCACTGAAATGGAGCTGGAATGTAGGTATTACCTCACAAACAAATAATCCCTTTTTTTCTTAATAGGATTTGCGGGGAGGGGGCCTTTTTCTTTTGTCACACTATTCTTTTTAATTTCTCTGTTAAGAATTGGTTGAGTAAGTCCAGCATTTTCCTCCATATTTGGCATCTACTTTGAGGTATTTATTTATTTATTTATTTATTGTATTTATACCCCGCCTCTCTTCACCCCAGAAGGGTAGCTCACTTCCTCCTCACACCTTTGTCCCTAGAATAGGGAACAGTTGGCCCGATGTGCTCATCTGACTCCTGAGAGCCAATAGAGGAAATTCATACTATTCAAGAGACAATTTAAAAATTTAGGAAGGAAACAAGAAGACTAAGACACATCACCTCTAGCAGCCAATATTCAGATAAGCAAGGATCAATACCAAATAACCATCAAGCAGAAAACAGTTCTTCTAATCAAGAAAACCCAAGGAAGAAGCTATATCCACACAAAACTGGCAAGGCAAGGTACTATATATAATCAGCAGCAAACCACCAAACCATCACTTGCACTGATGATGCCACCTACCATATTTTTCAGAGTATAAGACGCACTTCCTCCCCACTAAAAGAGGCTGAAAATTAGGGTACGTCTTATACTCTGAATGTAGCCCCACCCACCCGCCATTTTCGCCCTCAGCACAAACCTGTTCCAGGCTGCAAAACACATCGCAGAGGCAATTTTTCCCCCCTGTATATCCTGTGCTGAAGCCAGTTTCAGTTTCAGCACAGACTGATTCAGCAGGAACAGCCCCAATCAGCTGCTGTGAGTTGTTAGAGAGGAAAACAAGGGGGGCAGGAGGGAAATCTGCCTCTGCTTCCCAGATTTTTTTTCCCTTTGTCTCCTGTTCTGAAGCCTGTTTCAGTTTTAGTTTCAGCCTGATTTAGCACAGAAGACAAATTGCTGGGAGGCAGATGCAGATTTTTTTTCACCTTGTTTTCCTCCCCCAAAGCTGGGTGTCTCTTATACTTTGGGGCATCTTGTACTCCAAAAATATGGTAGTAGACAGTCTTAAAACCTAATGTACTATATTTTGTTTAGAAAACAGATGCTATTGAATTAGAAAGCTGGTAATATCAGGAAAAAGAAATAAAGATTATCCAGCTTTGAAGCTACAACCAGAAGGAAGCCATAGGTTAGACATTTAAGGATATGTTGGCCAGTGGCATAGGCTTAATACCATAAGAGATTGTGAACTAGAAAGCAAATAAGGTGAGCAAATTATATTTTGCTTTTTCCAAGAAAAAGGGAACTACACTGCCAATTGTCCATTGATTAGACATAGACATGGTTTTGGAAATTTGGGTGTGACAGTGAGCATGAATCATAGTGTAATTTTAACATTCAGTATCTTGAAATTTCATATACTACACAGCCACGTGTTTCAGACTTTATTTAAAAAGTGTGTGTGCATCAGGGCTGAAGATAGATAGGCTTTTCTGTTCTTGTGCTGTTTGTTTTCTTTATATCCGATGGCATAGTAAGAACAATACCAAAATGTTCATTATACAGTATATGAAAAGGATGGAAAAATTAAGCATTTTGCATTCTTGCCAGAGGGGGGCATCCCATCAGCAGCAGAGATTTTTAATTGTGTGAAAATAAAATATGGTTTGCAAGAACCTATCTTTAGCAACATTTTCTGCCAGGATAAGATACAGTATTCATAAGTAATTTCTGATTACCTGTATCTTGTAACTATTTCTGCCGGTCTCAGGTGTATCTTATTAAAGGTTCAAAGTCATCTTTATATATTCACAGAATATTTCTAAAGCCACCGCAATGCTCGCTGAGAATTTAGAAACTCTGATATGCTTGCATTCAAGTCACCAGACAATGAGAATTTCCAAGTAAACTCTGCAATTAACTTGAACCAGAAACTGCAGAATCTGAATTACCTTAGCCTTAGAAGCAGAAATTATATATTGCTAAAGTGCTTTCTGAATGTTGAACATCTAACTGGTAGCCTTTCAATAGCCAACATACACTTTAATCTGTTTTTGCCCCAGAAGTACAACTTGCACTATCAATTTTTATTACAGCTTTCAGATTCTATGTATATCCTCCTTTATTTTTGTACAACTCAAAGCAGCATACCTCCTGTCCCCACCACCACACACATAGACAATAACCACCCTGTGAAATAGATTGGTCAGGGAAAATTAGTAGCCCAAAGTCACCCAGCTGGTTTGCATGCCTAATGGAGGGCCAGAATTAAACATCTCCTGTACTTCTGGTCTAGCACTTTGACCACTACACCAAACTAGCTGTGTCTCAGATTACACCCATGTTTATTTTTAGAAATATTAATACCTATGAGATTGGAGATAATTTTGCCACCACAGAATAGGATTTAGAAGTAATGTTACACTAATGAAACAAACGTTCAGTGAATAATTCCTATTGAACACTGTTGGATATGCATCCATAAAATTCACTGGAAGAAAAATCTTTTTTTTTCCTTTCAATTTTATTTTATTCAAAATGGTGAATAATTGACATACAAACATACACTTAAGCCAGGAACTCATTTTATGGTTCACTTGATACTATGCCATTTATATTACATTCAAGATTAGTTTAATTGAATCATTAATTCATACAGGAGAAATTGTTTAAACTGTATATTAGATATATGCCTAACAGCTTCTAAAATACATACATACTTCATAAGGGAACAAATGGATGGTTGCTTACCTGTGGAGTCCAGGAAAAAGAAAACTGAACTGGTAAGTCAATAAGACAGTCTGGTTGTTCTCTGGGATACTGACACAGAAAAAGGTTTATTCCTTATGAGTAATTTTTGCAACAAAAGCAAATAAATTGAAATAAACACATTACCTCTTTTTCATAAACAGAAAAGCAATTCTAATAATAATTAATTAAATTTATATACCACCTGATTCCCAGCAAGATTCTAAAATACTGTATAAAGAATGTAAGGATTTTTCCAAATGTTTTCCTAAATGTAGCAGCATATTATTTAAAATTATTTTCTTGCCAGGAAACTATTGGCCATTCAAATTTTAGATTCAACTGTAAAGAATTTCCTTACAGTTAGATTCTATAGCATTGTTCAGAATTCATCCAATTTTAATAAAAAACATATTTTACATTGCTATTTACCAGTAAGAATGAAAAATGTTTCCAATGTAAACATTTATGTAAACATAAATAAAAAAACCTGAGTTGTCTAGCTTCACAGAAACTAACATTCATACCCTACTAGTGATTCCATTATGTGCATGTCTGTGTGTCTGTGTTTATGTACATATATGTGTGTGCATGTCTGTATACATGCATATTTATACAAACACACATAGACACACACACTCACATTTTCTCTCTCAAATATTCTGTTCCAAATGATATGAGCTCTGTACATTGAAATAAGCACAACAGTAGCATTAAAACAAATATGGGCAATACTAAAATAGATGCATTGATTAAAATATTGATAGTCTTTCCTAATTCACCTAAATAAAAACTCATTATTACAACTCAAAACATCGGATATGTTTAGAGCAGGGGTGTCCAAACTTTTTGCAAGGAGGGCCAGATTTCGTGGAGTGAAAATGTGTGGGGGCCGACCATTCAGCCTGACATTCTTTGAACCATTAAAATTAAATGCAAATGAACTATTTTATAAATAGTGCGGTGAAGGGAAAAATGCGCCGGTGGGGAGAAGAGGCTGCGGGCCGCTCAGAATTGGAAAACAGGCTTCAATTGGCCCCCGGGCCGGACTTTGGACATGCCTGGTTTAAAGCTATGTATGTAGAAATAGGTATTTTGTGGTTTCTGTCATTGTACCTTTCTTGAATGCACCCTCCCTATTTTCCATTTCTCTATTTTTTTCCTTCCCTTTCTCATATAAGCAAATAGTCAGCAAATAAAATTAATGTCTCCTAAATCCACTAAGTGTCACTGTTGTACCAGAATTGAAAATTTCCCTACACAATACAGTGGGACTAGCACTTTCGTAGAACATTGAAACAGTGACTGGTAAAAGATAAAGATGCTTTTTATTTTTCTTTTGCCTCTTTCAATTATGTATAAGATGAAAGGAATAATGGAAGGAATATATTTATAATCTGTTGTATTTTTATACTGCTGTAATTCTGAACAACTACCAGTGGTGTCACAAGTTAAATTTAAAGTTAAGAATTAAAACAATGTAGTAAACATAGTCATGACCACACTATTTCCTCAACGTCTTACCAAGAAACATTGCCTGTGAGACCCTACCCTCAAAATGAACAGATTTTTGACAAGAGTATGAAGGAGGAGAGCAGCCCTGAAGCTGCCTAAAGGGAATTATGCATTAAAATTCCATTGCACTCAGAAATCTATTGGCAGTCAATGAAATTACTGCAAAATAGGATTTAGATGGCTATAGCAACTCTGCTTTACTGGTACATGGGCTGCTGCTTTTTTAATTGATTTCTGGGTGGTTGCTTCAAAGGCAGCCCCATGGACAACAGGGGATAAGCCTTATCTTCTCCAATGTTACCAACTGGGACTATCCTTGCAGGAAGTCCAAGATAATACAAAAGTCACTCCCTCTAGTTGAGACCCTTACAAAAGCCATTGAGCCAAATGTCCAATGCCCTTTCTATCATTTCTCATTGTTCTTATTGCTACAATGGAGGCTTGAACATGGGCTCCTATCTAATGTTCACTCATCTTCCTCTGTTTGTGCTCCAGGTACCTCTTCTAGAGTTTCATCTTCTAGAAGTTCTCGTAAACCCAAAGTTAACCCCTGAATAGGAAGCAATTGTGGATTTCTAAATTCCAGATGTCTAGCAGAATTGCTTGCCAGTTGTTAGGGAAAATCCTCAAGTATCTTTTGAAATCCTCCCTAGATCTATTAGATGCCTGGACCGTATCATCCAAATAAGTCCATCTACACCACACAATCTCATTTATTCCAGGAATTACAGGTAGTCCTCTGTAACTATAATAGGGTCATAAATCATGGCAATTGTTAAGTGGGTCACCGTATGACCCTGTCTGATATTACAACCCTTTTATGTGGTGGTCATTAAGCGAACATGACAATCACTAAACAAATCCAGAATGTGCATTTTTGGCCAGAAACTGGAAGCAAAAATGGCAAAAATACAGAAAATCATGATCACATCACAGGATGTTGCAAATAGCCATAAATCCAAGCATCCAAAATGCAGTCACATGACCATGGGATATATGTGCCACTGCTGGAACTCCAGAACCAGGTCTGAAGTACATTCCAGGAGACGGGGTAGTCATAACTTTGGACACTAAGCCACTGATCATTAAGTAAGGACTATCTGCACATGACAATCAAAAGGAACTTAGTCTAATGTCCCCCCATATCCAGATCATCAATCATTCCAAAGTAAGCTCAAGAACTAGTGTACATCCATTTTTGTGTGTCAGACTAAATATTACATTACTAATGTTCAAAGCAAATTGGCGATAGATAAGGGTCAGTGGAATTCAAGGTGGGCTAGACTTAGATCTCTTGTGGGCGCGAAGGGACTCAAGGCTAATAACATGTTTGACCCCTCTATCCGGTTCAGCCTGGTCATCCCCTACAGATAATCATGACAGTTATGAACTCCGGGTCCCTTCCTAGAACCTGTCCCTTAGTGTGAAGACCCCAGTACAAGTTACGGATTTTCTTTTTACAGTGACAAATAAGAAAACCAGAGTAAATAATTCAACTTTATTTTTTTTAACTTCACAGGAAAAAAGGAATATTCAATTACAAATGTCAGCAGTAGTTCAGACAAGCCACTCCAGCCATATAAATATCTTTAAGCATTATTCATTAGCTTTATTACACTATTCTAAAGCATACATATTTCTGTGTCATTAGATCATGGACTTGTATAGATTGTATAATATACATTTGAAAGGTCCCTTGAACATGCATACTAATTTAGCTTCTTCAAACTTGTTTAGAATCTCTTAATAGTGTTTCATAGAAATGACAGATATTAGGAATTCATCTCTATGCAGGTTATCTAAATAGATTAGAGAATATGGCTTATCTCTGGTTTCACTCTGGCTCAATTTCTAAAGAGCAATCATGTGAGATGGAAACATAATACTGTTGTCCATGTTCTATCTTTAGCCTCTACAAAGTAACTGGGGGAATTCCAATACCAGCCAAGAAATCAGGTCTAGGAACTTAGGAAGAACTGTGAGGCAGCATGGTAGCCAGAATGCAAATAAACCCCAACTATGGGGAGTGAAGCAAATCTCCTGATCTAATGTGTGATCCTTTTAAGTTTGTGGAGCTGGAGCAAGTGGATAAGATCCTCTACAGTCTAAGCATTAGCATCTGTCAGTTTAATCCATGTCTGTCCTGGTTCCTGCAGGTTGCTAGGTAGGGCATGAACAGTTGGGTAAGGGGGAGGTAGTAATACCCACTTTAAAGGTATTGATCACTTTCCTCTGATCTCCTAAGCCTCTCCTTTAAGAGCAACGCTTTTGAGTAGGTGGTAGTCCATCATCTACTGTGATGTAATGTAGGCTGGACCCCCAAGAGGAAGGGAATGCATTCCAGAGGAACAAGAGACAACTCAGTTCATGTGAGAGAAAGGGTAAAGATGGCCCTTCCCCAATAATTCCCAGAGTATACGCTTTATGTGGCTGGCAATTTGCTTTGGGTTTCTGTATATGGGTGAGCAGCAATAAGAAAATCTCCTTCGAAGAATCACAATGGGTCTTCCTTGGTTTTGGGAGCCTGACATCTATAGAAGGTTCTAGAAAATATAGATTATATATTTGAGGTGTGTGGCAGAGGCAACTGGGTAGTGGTAAGCTGGTGGAAGTCAGCTGATCACACCAAGGTGGCCCTGGTGTATTGTACTTAGACCCTTGTTATTCTGCTGCCTGCTGTCTATTTAGACTAAGATCCTCCACAACTCTCCTTTATACATTCTGGCTTTATTTTCTCCCTGTGTCCAATTTTCTCCTATCTTTCTCCTGCCTCCTTCTGCATCCAATAAAATCTCTCCTCCAACCCCTTACCCACTGTCATAATTGCATTTGTCCCAAAGTGTTGTTCTGAAGCCCTTTTCTACAGTCCCTACCTTTTTCTCTATTTCTCCTCCTTTAAACCCACCTGCCCACTTGCCATTTCTCTTGCGAAAACTCTTTAAATGGATGTACCGTAGCACAATTGCCATTCTTAGAAAGAGAACTGTACTTGTTGGCTTGTTAGAATTTAAGTAAAAACATTACAGTCTGAACTTAAAAATATTGTCTTTGGAGAAGGAAGATGAATGCATGGCAGTATTAAGAAAGTTTGAGTTAGGTTCATTAAATTTAATCACATACCAAATACATATATTTATTTAGCATATGCCACATACCAAATATAAAAATTCAACCAATTATTAATTGCCTAGTAACATATAGATAGCTAAATTTAACTTCAAGCATTTGTGTTGATGAAAAGTTTAGAGTTTTTTCGTGAGTGATCTTTCTGTGATTAGCAGCTACTGTATATAAATATGATAAACAAAGATACTTACATAAGACTTCTTGGGTGATAGAGAAATAAACTTGACTATATATATATATGCAGCTTCTTCTGTAGCAGCTAAAATCTGCAGCTGAAGTCGCCTGACGATGACGAATGTGACTTCGTCGAAACGTTGCCTTGATATT
>JANHGC010001113.1:146354-158185 GCA_027560395.1 Boaedon fuliginosus
TTCAGCCTGACATTCTTTGAACCATTAAAATTAAATGCAAATGAACTATTTTATGAATAGTGCGGTGAAGGAAAAAACACACCGGTGGGGAGAAGAGGCTGCGGGCCGCTCAAAATTTGAAAAGGGGCCGCAATTAGCCCCCGGGCCGGACTTTGGACACGCCTGGTTTAGAGAAACCAAAGTTAAATATAAATACAATTTAAATCTTTCCAAATAAATCTACCCAAAGCTTGGATACTTGACACCTACTACTTTGAATCATGTACTATTCTACTTTGTTTTTAGTCTCCCTAACTTAATTCAGTAGTAGACCACATCCAATTGACTTTTATGGTAATGAACTTCAGTTTCTCTGTAACTTTATATCTGCCTCTGGTAATCTCCTACTGATTCTTCACACCTGCTCCTCATCTAGGTTACACTCAAATTTATTTTCATTTCTCTGGCTACTTGGTATTCAAATTTGCACTTATATTTTATTATGTACACTATGTTTTATGTTCCCTGCTGTACTTTCCATTTTAAAAACAAAAGTTTTATGGCTTGCAAAAGCTCTTATGCTTTGCTGTTATGATATTTTCAGTCAGTTACACTAATAACTTTTGAACAAGCAACAAAATAGAAAGGGAATGATTAAGGGAATTCATCTGAATCACAGATGAGAAGCCATACAACATTTTTTCCCTCTGGAAACTACTTTTTAGATTTGGAAAAACAAATTAAGTTACGTTAAATATCTAAATCTTGTAGAAAACAATACTGTATTTAAATAAGGAATATGTGGATTTTCAGCCTTTCGTATATTAGAAAAACCACAACTAAAAAAAAGTATGACAATAAATTAGTGCAAAAATCTGTAGAAAATATGAACCTGGCAGGAGATAATTCAGCAACATAAAGGATTTGTTCAATTAGAAGAATAACAGGAACATTCAATAGAATTTACTGTTTATTAAAAGTCCAATAATTATAGTTCAAAAGTACAGATATTAAGTTATTGGTTAAAAACTAATACAAATAACTTACATTTCTTCTAAATATATTAACTTATTTATCCAATATAATTACGCATGCACAAGCACACACACGCACAGACAGAATACATATGGCTCATGTGTATACCTATATATTTTTACAATAATTAATTTAAATTTCTTAGTGTTCTTGCAAAATTTTCCACAAAAATAACTCTTAATGATAAAAAACGTAAGAAAATTAGTAGTTCCATGTCTTTGTAAGTTTTACTTTTAATTTAAGAATTACAATATTAACCACCATTATCAAATATGTATCCAAACATGTAACCAACATGTATATCAGTCAGCCATTCCAAAGATTAAAAAGTAATCATTTCATTTAGTATCATTTCGTTCTAATGTAGAATTCTACAGTATCTATTTCTTTAAAGTAAATAAAATATACTATATTTTTAATAATCCATCAACAATGTTTCAAACAAAATATCTTTATAGTATTGCTTCATTAATCTGAAATGTTATTTTGTCTCATTTTATTAGTGTCTGAAAATGTTTATTCAACATATTTTGATATTTAGTTTCCCAATCTGCAAAATATGAAAGCTTCCTCTTGAACACAAAATATTTCTTTATGCATATTAAAATTGCATTGGCTATAAATCCTGCTAAAGTAATGTTTGCTTTCTTCTGAAATAGTATACTCCATACACAAGGTTAGCTTCTCAGTTAAATCTGCAGTAAATAATACTAGAAAGAAAAACAAGAGATAAACATTAAAAACCTAAATGAGGTTATAGTATTAAATAAAAGGCTTCAAATATAGTGCCCCAATTCTGATCAGTGAACTACTTCTGAGAAGTATGGCATGGACACAACTCCCACATCTACCCTGAGAACAGCATAATGTAAATTATTTGTTACATTAAATAGTGGTTTCTTTCATTTTTATTTCCATACAGGCAATCAATGCCACAACTGTATTTATCAAATCATCACTAAGGGAAGAGGGAAATAAAATTATATGTACTCTCTTCACATTATGCATGATTTTATAAATCTCCACTAGGTTTGTGCCTGTAAACTGTATTTGGAAGCTGGAGTAAATCAGCATAAATTAATGGAGGAGGAAGAAGCAAATGGCAGAATTGTATCAATTTCCTTTCCAAATCCACATAAAGTTATTTATTCTATCGAAGAAACATAAAATAAGGGATTCCCTGAATTGACGTTTTATAATTTTAGAATACTTTAAGACAAGAGGGTATTTTAAGTTTATTGATTTCAATGAAAATTCAGTTTAACATATGCTTAAATTTCTTCTTTTGAAATCAATAGTCCTTGAATGTATTTCACTTTGGCAGAATTGTCCACAAAAAACATATTGCTTTTGTTTCTTTAAATAAATGTAACATATGAATGAACTGCTCAGAACATTTATTACATAAATTACTACAAATCAAATTCCCATGTCATCAAGCACACGTTTCATTTATTAATTTTCTCCAGTGGCAAGTTTAAATGCCAGACACATTTTTAAAAAGGACAAACACAATTGATCCTTTCATCACTATAATCTTGTGAAACAGAGTTGATTGATGATCATGAGTTTCAACTAGATACTTGCATAATCTGCTCTTTGCAAGCTGCAACTAAAATAACTTTCCAGCCAATATTTTCATCTTGGATAACATAAAACAGAGTATAAAAAGAAACTGAATCTGAATGTTCTTGGTTTAAGTACTGTTTTTGTAAGTACTGTCTCAAAAGGCATAGACAGCATTTTAAAACTTTATTCCATAATATTTAATTAAATGTACATAAACACATTGAATTAACTTAAAAAATTTCATTCAAGTGTTTGCTCTTCATATTACTGATTAGAAAAAAATATGTATATGACAAATTCAGAAGACATTTATACTATATTTCATCTGAAATGAAATATAGTATAAAGTGCTTACTGCAGCTGATCTAGATTACAATCCTACCTAATTTTGTACTTATGAACAGTTACCTAAAACCAAGCATCTACTTTGTGAGCATGCTTAGTTAATAAAGCTATCATAAGGTTATCTAGCTTATTTATTTTAAAGTATTTGTAGACCACCTCTACTCAGATACTGAGCAATGAAAAAAAAAAAGGATTAGCCTAACTAATGCCCCACTTCATCCCAAATTAACATCAAAGCCACAAAGCTAGCCAACTAGCCGTCTTCCATGATTCATTCCAGCCCAAAGTACAACTGGAAAAGAATGGCTAAAACATCAGCAGGGTAGTGGCCAAGCATGTATTTAGAGCAACATATTCCACTGTGCAAAGGATCACAGAGAAAAGGCCTGCCTTCTGACTATATCCTTTTTACAGATAGTCCTCACTTAAGGACCCTAATTGGGACTAGGGGAGGGAAGGGGCAGAAGGGTAAGGCAAAGAAGAAATTGGAGAGAAAGATATTTCAAGGCAGCAAGCTATCTGCTCTTCTACAAATCAAGACCAATTAAATTGCACCAGAAATGGTGAAGGAAAAAATATTATCTATAGAAACTGCCTGCTTTTTCCCACCCCCATACTCCGCAGCAGAGGAGAGAGATTGGAGAGAAAATTACTTCTAGAAAGTACTGCAATACAGGTCCGGCATTGGACAAGTCATACTTATTGTAAAGGCAATCATGTGACCGAGGGACATTACAAAAGTCAAAATGGCTGTGAAGTTATTTTTTCAGCACTTCAATTAGTCACTGAACAAATGGTTGTTAAGGAAGGGCTTCCTATATTGATATTTACTTCAGAAGAGCTTATTTAGATGGCCATGCCAAACTGGCAGAAACATCTACAAGTAATAGAAAGTGAAGAAGCTAAATACTCTGGGACTTTAGAATTCAAACTGACAGGCACCAACCACATAAAATCCCAGATTTAACAAATCTGAACAGAGGCAGTACCTGAAGACAGAAAACAAGAAAAGAAAGAACTGGGGAAGATAACAAATTACAAATGCCTTTGAATAGAAATAGAATAACTGAGGGAAAAAAACCAAAGGTAATACCAATAGCAATAGATGCTTTGGGTGCAATCCCAAAACAACTGGCGAATCACTTGAACACCATTGGCATTGACAAAATAACCACCAGTCAATTCAAAAAGACAGTTTTACTTGGAACTCCTGACACCCTGCAATGATATCTTTAACATAATCAAACATCAACATTTCCCTAAACCAGGTCCTTGGAAAGGACTCAATAGGTGGATACAAATGCCAAATCCTAGGTGGATGCAAATGCCTAGTTAACTGTGCAATGAACTATAGTAATAGAAGAAGTCATGGTTGTGGTTAGAGTATCTAAATAGAGGTTCAACGGGACAAAAGGTGGAAACAACTAATGGTAGATTTGGAGCTGGGAATGCTGCTGGCAACAGTTTCCAAATACTGTTTTATGATGACTTGAAGATGCAGAGGAAAATTTGGAACCAACAGTGAAGAAATCTATGCAGAAGGATAGATTGTGAATAAGCAGTAGAAAGGTAGCAAGCTGCAAAGAGGTGACTCTACCTGGGGAATTCATATATACTTATTGGAATAGTGAGCCTCTCTGACAGGTTTTAAGAGGAGGTTGTTACATATAGTAAAAAGTGGAAGGCAAGTGTGATCGATAGTGAATGATGGGAGATCGAACGTTGTCATGATGATAGTGATTTTATTTTACGGTCCCATCAGTTATTGCTTGTAGGCAAATTATATCTCTTGCAGATCTTCTAATGCACCATTGTTGCTACTTTGCATGTCGTTATTTGTAGTCAATCTATACAATCTTCTTGCAGCAGTTAACCACATGGTCCACTGTTTCTTTAGCTTCCTTGCAGAAGTGCACTTGTGATCAAATATTATTATTAAATTTATTTGCTACCCATCTTGCAATCTATGCTGTGTGATCAACAATGGCAATCACTACATTGTTTTCTCACTGTTTTCCCCCAAAACAGTTACCATTGTGGGAAGAACTGCCTAGAACTGGCTGTCACTTCCATCACTGTCCAGCAATGTCTTGGCTGGAAACCATTTCCTGAGGTGTCCAGACTCTTGCAATTTCTTTTCAATCTCTTTTCCATAATTTCTTTTTCCCATTTGTCACATTCTAACAGCTCTCTCTGCAATACATCCTCTGATGTCTCATACCTTTTCAACTCTTGTTCAAATACAGTATATTTCATAACTTGCTCTCTAAGTAAAATAATTAAACCTCAGATAAATATTTAAAATCTCACTGAATAGAAATAGACAAAGTTAATTCTCACAGCAACACTGCCTAGATGGGATCATGAATTCCTCAGACTAAATCTAGAATTCCCTCTTGGTACCATTAGCCCTTTATATTAGAAACCTCTGTATGTTTCAATTGTATTGCATAATTTAACTGGAAAGCAAAAGCAATTAAGATACAAATGATCATATATGATTTTTCAGCTAATCAATATCCATAAAAATCTTGTGTATGGCAATTTGATCAACTTATTATTTTTTCCCAACATTTTAAAAACTCTTACTTTTGAATTTAATTTCAAAGTGATTTGATGATTCCGACCAGAAGAGTCTTCAGCTTTTAACCTGATGGTACTAAAAGCAGGATCAATAAACAGAACCCTACAAGAAAGAAAACAAGTTCTGATGTAACTCTATTCTAATCCATTCCTATTATTTTTTTTCTAAATATATTAATTAAAAATCAGCTATATGACAGTCCTTTTTGCCGTTATAAATTTACTGCTCTTAATATGTAAGTAAACAGTTTGATTCATTCATATACGTTTTGAGTTATTTATACTATGTGTCAGAACTCACATGTGTGCTTCTGTCAGTCTTTATTTCTCTACATATTACACTTCCTGGCAAAATTTAAAATTTCCATCCTTTTTTGCAGTTACATTTTATACACTGATCCAGGAAAAAAAAGTGGACCCTGCACTTGCAGGAAAATACTACAAAGTAGATATTTAGATATAGGTATATAGATATAAACACACACACACACACACACACACACACACACACACACACTGGTTTATACTCTTAAGCATAACACTGTTTTACCTGGAGCTATAAAACTAGCTTTAACATATTTATATTTCATGGAAAACATTCTTTCAAACAAGTTAAATAGTCCAGAAACAGAATTATTTTTAAAAATTCATTCTAAACGTAGATATTTAAAATAGTAATAGCTAGAATTGGGAGGGAGAATGGTAGTTTTAATTGTAACCCATCAGGGGTATTTCTCCCACCTGCCTGCCCATATAATAATATTTCTTTTTTCTTGTGTATTTTGGTCTGCACTATCCACCTTGGTCCAGGCAGTCATTGCTGAAAGTTACTAAGGTGAGATAGGTAGAAATATAAAGGCTGGTTGATCACATCATGGCATATTGTACCTGCTTTTCCAAAACAGAATGATTGCTGCTACAAAGCAATATACTGTATACTATCTTTGTATTTACCCTATCAGGTAGGGTATCAGAATATAAATTAAGTGACCTTCTAACAGTATTCTTCATTAAAAATATTCTGACTTTCTGACAGAAATCAGGCTAAATTGGAAAGGAGTCAAACTCAGTTCTTGTAAGCCAAAAGTTAAGCTAGACATCAGTTCCCTAAGAACAGAGCAAGAAGCCCAAAATACTAATATCCTAAAGTGGAAGTTTTGCTCTAAATAATCAAATTCAGAAGAAGAGCTATTGTAAGTATAAATGACATTAGCTTTTATATAATATTAAGATTTTAAACTTTATTAAATATTGATTAACTATAACTATTTAAAAAGCAAAATTGTTAAGTACTGAAATAATCAGAGCAAAATCCAGTATACTGTATATATATATTTTAAAGGCTGGCAAGTTAACTTTTTGGTATTTGCAGAAGAATAATAAACATGAATACTTATTCCATCCCAAATTTTCTATATCTCCGATGAGGCCAGAATAATATTCTGGAGGTGGTTGGGCACACATTTCTTCTGTGTTTTTCAAAGCAAGTTCCTGTTTTTATTTTTCAAAAAAAGTTTATTTAGTTCATTTTTTGTGACTTGGTTCCTATCTGTCTGTCTGTCTATCTAATCATCTACCAAATCTATGAATCTTAAAATTAAAACTAGAAATATTTCTGCTTATATATTCTAATTCAGTATTCACATTATTCCGAAATAAACTTGAAAATAATCAAAGTGATTAGGTGCAGTTACTTTCTAATAAGTTTATAAATACACAACTGCCTGAAAGTAAACCCAATTCACTTGGGTTCATTTCTCACAGATATCAGTTGGCTGCAATTCTAGTCATGACAATTTTAAATGGATAGCAGCAAGGTCTCTTGACTACAACAGAAAAATCTTACTCCATTAAACTGCTTTTAAACACTTGGCTAGCAAGCCGTCCACATTTTAAACAGGTATTATTCCATGCATATATGCATATATATGAAGTATGTATCTGAGTTTTAAAAAATGGTACTAGTCAAACACCCTGGCTAAAAGCACACTTTAAAAAGAAAGGGATCCATTAAATGAATGGCTGTCTTAATGGGACGATACATATAGAAAATTATCAACATCAGCACAATCCCTCTAGGAGTATAGTGCAGCTTTTTAATTGCACTTAGTTAAAAAAAATGAAGCTGAGACAGAATTTTTGGTGACTATATTTGAGAATAAAAGATAGTCTAAATAAATTAAAAGTAATCCGATAACAACTTCATAACATTTATTGGGTTCTTTTCCTCTTGTGATTCTTTTCCTTTATCATCACCCATGTGCTCAAGATGGTTAAAAACAGAGAAGACTACACAATCCAATTTCAATTCAATTTCTAAAAGTTCAATTTTTAAAGGATTATCAGAATGCAGCCGCACGAGTGATTACAACACCTATCCTCCACGAGCTGCACTGGCTACCAATAGCTCTCTGGGTGCAATTCAAGATGTTGGTCATAACCTTTAAAGCCGCACATGGCTTAGGACCAGGGTACCTACGAGACCGGCTTCTCCTACAGGTTCTGATGGCTAAGCAATGCCATCTGGTGGACCCTCGGGGAAGGGCCTTCTCTGTAGCTGCGCCAACCCTCTGGAACCAGCCTCCCCTGGAAATCAGGACCGTCCCTAGTCTATTAGCCTTCTGCCGGGCCATTAAGACCTGGCTATGCCAGTAGTCTTGGGACAATTGAAATATCCCCTGAATTGATGTATTAGTACTCTATTTCCCTGAAAATATGACCTCCCCTGAAAGTAAGACCTAGCTTGATTTTTACACGTGTGCCCAATATTCATGTGCCCCTAACTAATAAGTTAGTCAGTGGATGACATTCCCTGAAAATAAGACCTGGTGCCTTTTTGGTGGCAAAAAAAATATAAGACGGTGTTATTTTCGGGGAAACACATTATGCCTGTTGGATTTTATGTTTTTAATGTTTTTAAATGTTTTATATGTTTTAATGTTTTAATTAACTTATTTTTTAGATTCGTAGAAATGTTGTATTTAAAAGTTTTATTGTGCTTATGAGCCGCCCAGAGTCCTATGGGAGTGGGCGGCCTATAAATCAAATAAATTTAATCTAATCTAATCTACAGGATTATCTGAGATAAATACAGTGTTTTCTCAAGGTAATGTACTCATGTAAACTACAAACTATGCAGCATTGCAATGCTGAATTTACACTTTACTTTTTACATTCAATAGCCTTGTGCAGGACAAAGCTGGCTTTTTTGCTTTAATCTTTTTTATAAAATCAAGGTACAAAAATGTGGATTTCATAGCACAGGGAGGGAAGGGCATATCCTTAGAAAACAATTAACATACAAAATAATAATTAAAAGATAGGCTTTTTCATGGGAGTTAAGGGACTAGTTAACGTGAGCTTTACTCGTGCTCTTTATAGTCTTCTTTTAAGGGCTATATGAGTGCTACAATAAGGGAGTAATCAATCTTTAAAAGAATTAATAATTTTGAAAAGTCATAAAATAATGGAAGGTATGGAAAAGTCTTATTATAAAAATGTCAAAAGAACTATCTATAAGGTACACTTATACCACATTTATGTGCTGTATTTACTACAAAAGATACTTTCTTGAATGGCATTCTCTTAGCAGCAAAATATTGTTTTGCTCCAAATCCTCAGTAGTAATAATTGCATTCTAAACATTTTAAGCAAAGTACTATTTACCAACTTAGAAAAGGGAATTAAAACGGGAAAACACACTGAAGCAGTGAGGTTTGCTACAAATGAAATATTCATATTTTATTTAGTACATGAATGAAAATGGTTCTTGTGGAACTTGTCACCAGACTTCATTTTACTAAAATTATTATTATTCCTACCTACCATTATAAAATCAGAATTTGTTATTTATTATTTATTTATTAAACTTAGAGGTCACCTATCTTACCTCAAGATAACAATAAAAGATATAACCCTGTATCACAATCATACACAGTACATGGAAGTGCTCAAGAACATAAATATATACATAAGCTACTAGATTCATATAGCTAACCCTTAATAAGTACACAACAAGGAAGAAAAATGGACATTCAATAAAGATACTCCTTGTTCTGTCTTATCAATATTGATCCATGAAAAACTGAAGACTATTTATTCTTAACAACAAAATAACTATCTATTTTGCATATTGACCATTCATCATGACAAAAATGATTTTATAACAGCTAGTTTTGCAGTAGATTTATAACTATTGACTTGAAATTACAAGCAGTAGCATTATCCTATACAGATAACTATTTCTTACAAGGATTTTATTTTAAAATGTAGGTATTAAATTATTAATGAAACAGATACGTTGTTCATTATAGCATTAATAATAATCAACAAATTGATATCAGTAGTCCTCTGCACAATTGTAACTCACCAAAATAGTCTTCAACTCTACCATGAAACTGACTAGATCTGAAGAATGTTCCAACCTCTGAAAAACATTTTTTTGTTAATGACCATGCAATTTCTTTTTATATTATGCTAGATATGGACTATTTTTCAACATTTAGCTGGCAACTAATATTCTTAAAGTGAGGTTGAAGACTCACCTGAAATTAGCACTGGGGTATAGTTCAGAAGAAGGCAGATAGTTAAAATGTTTACCACCTTCTCAAGGCTCCCTCATCTCTAGGCGGGAACATGGATTACGTTACCACATTATGACCACCAATCAGTAGAATGGACATTGACAATTAAGTGGATTTCCACCATTACCCAAAAATCCCGCTATATTTTAGATACACAAATTATTTTTGAGCTCCTGATTAGGGATAGTGAAGGAGGTTGAAAGCATTCATGAAAAAAAAATCTAACAAGAAACTGAGAAGTTAAATGCACATCAAAGTAATTCACTAGAACAGGAGTCCCCAATCCCTCGTCCATGGACCAATACCAGTCTGTGGCCTGTTAGGAACCAGGCCGCACAGCTGGAGGTGAGCTGAAGGCATGTCTTCCGCCTCCAGGCATGCAGTGAGTCTGCAGGGGTTGGAACAGGGGTACGACAATGTGGTAGAAGCTGTCTTCCCCAGTGCAAAGGTTTCCTGCCAGCTGTGCTTGCATCATCCCTGCCTTCTGTCCCCTGCAACACCTGGGCCTGCTTCCCATATCTCTTGGAAGCAGTTGCCATTTTCAGTGTTATGACAATTCCTTGCAGAAAATGGCAGTGGTTTTCTGCCCTGGTCATCTGCCTGTCAGGAGATTGAAAACCTCTTCTGGCTCTTGCTAGGCTTTGGGAAACCAGATCCTGCATGCTAAGGCAACAGCTTCAGGATGAGCTTCCTAAAACCCTATCCTTGCTTTAAACCCCAGAAAACCACATTTAATAAACAAAACAAAAAAGGTGGGAGAGATAGACTTGTTGATCTTTCTCTCCCCTCCCCCACCAAGTACTAAACTTAAACTCCCCACCTCTGCCTTCCATTCTCTATCCCTTTGAAAAACCTTACTTTGACTGCAGGCTGCAGAGCAGAAGAATAGAAGGAAGCAAGCAAGCAACGAAAATCTTTCTGCAGCTTTTTCCTTTAGATGTCAAAAAAATCTCTAAAAGTTTAGCCACCTGCAGCAAAATGGGACAGAAGTTGGTCTGGCAGAAGCCAGGAGAAGTTTCCAGTCTCCTGCTGGCCACCTGATCGGCAGCCAACTGATCGGCCAAAAGCTCTGAAAGGCTAGGGAACCAGAAAGGTAGGGGCATCTTGGCAGAAAGAAGGGCAGGTTCAGAGTTGTCCTTCCCCATTGTTGTTCTCTGGCAAGACAACTGTGCTATGGGAGTGTGTACCAACCAAGGAGCAGAAGCAGGGTATGGGGTATCTCAGGGGGTGAGGGAGGTCCTGTGCCTGTACTAGGCATGACAAAATCTGCCCACCAGAGGCACCTTGCTCCACTTATCGGTAACACATTTGTTAAATGAGTGCACTGGAGAGAACAGGGTTGGCTGATCATTATTTCAGGCACTTCATTTAATGTTGTCCTGAATTCCAACCCTAATGGGTAGCCTCCATTATAGTCATAACTTGAACACTACCTGTATGCATCATTGGGGAAACAGTATTTCGTCACTTTCAATTTTTCCTCTCTCATTCCTATTTTTTATGATACAATTTTGCAAAACGTATTATGGGTTGGTTTGAATGTAATTCAGTTTTATTTTTGCCTATCCCACTGTCCCTTTTTTTAAGCATTTTTTGACATTTTATTTTCTTATTTTAGAGTAGATTTTGTTGCTCTGCATTTTCTATAAAATCTTCTTTGCCTTAATAGTTATAGACATATGACTCCAAAACTGACATTACCCCTTCAACGAATTCTGGTGGATTCTCTTTGTCCCT